>JAGKRY010000043.1:0-81596 GCA_020002325.1 Chrysosphaeria jannelii | reverse complement strand
GGGGGGGGTGGGGGGGGGGGGGGTGGGGGGGGGGGGGGGGGGACTTTTAGCAATAAAAGTCAAATGAATAGGTATTACCTTACTAGCAGTTCTCAAAACTTAGGCGTTCGCTTACAAGAAATTAATGTTTAAAAAAAGAAAAATTCATGATGGACTATTGTCATCTAGTGAGAAGTCGCTAATAAAAGTATCTAAACTACATCACTTCTTAACCTGCAAAGCCTGCTTCTATTTTATGCTTTAGACAAGATCAAAAAACAAAGGCACCGACAGTTCATGACGTAAAGTTTCAAAAGCTACCCTTCCACACGACATCTTATCGATCCTTGACACTTGATAATGGACTCAAGGTAACTCTTATTAGTGATCGTGGAACTGATGTTGCCAACTGTGCTGTTCGGGTCAACGTTGGCTGGTATAGTGAGCCTTGATACAGGGGCGTACATATCTAGATGAAAAGGGATAATGAATATATCGAAGAAAACGGGGGGACTTCAAAGGTATACGCAGATATGTAAGCTTATTATCGAGTATAATTTTATGTCTAATAACTGTCAGGGATGTGTAGCACCACTTCGTGGAGGCATGGACCGCATGTCTAGTTTTTCATTTATCCTTTATTCTCGTAGGATATTGTCTTGATGAAGAGCTATATGATATCCACTCTGAATTTGAATCTAGCCGAGATAGAATCAATATGCGGAGCCTTCATATCGAAAAGCTTTTGTCAAATCGAAACCACCACTTCAGCAAGCTCTCTAGGGGTAGCGACGTATAGCGTTCTAAGAAATCCTACCATTCGACAAGAGCGTATTAATTTTTATGAAGCGCATTGCTAATAATTTTATCACCTCCCCTCTCTCTATAGAGAATCCCCCCACCTCAGTAAAGCCACAAAATCATATTGACTATGACCAGAAGGAAGCTATTTACGGCGTTCCTTTTTCCTAGATAAAAATGTGTCATAGCTTTATGGATGCGCTAAAGAGTGCTTATTATACAGAGGAAAATTGTTATGGTTCCTAGATGCCCGTCTTAAATGATATCATCTTGAACGACTTTACAGTAAACGTTCCAAAAGGAATAACTACCGCTTTTTCCGTGTGTTATTCGTGACAATAATTACATTCGCGTTTTTGAAGATATAGACTACATAGGACTTATGCATTGTGTGGTATATTTTATGGCTATTCATCTGACCTTAGAAAAGTAACATTCAGCTTTCTAGGGTTCCATCATAGACAAAGAACGTTTTTGAATCCTTGATGAAATTATAGTTGATGAAGAAATGTTTTCTGCAAAGGAGGTGCTTTAGATTCATACTAGATTCAATGCAAATGCAAATAAAGGCTATAGAAAAAGCAAGATTAATGGAAAATGCTCTTCTCGTAGAAGGCAAAGTGGCAATGAAGAGAAATGGAGAATTTATAGGCGATAGGTTTAGCATCTGTATAAAGGTTCCATGAGGAGATGATTGGAGCATTTTTCTATGGAATTTAGCTGGGTCATTGTTACGGGACAAGCGCCCGAGTCTAGCAGCCAGGTCGGAGACATGGCATAGGCGGTATGCGCGGGCAGAACCGCCATTATAAAATCTCCTCGCGACAGCTGTTCTCTTCTTCTCTATCGAATCCTTTCGGTTAGAAGAAGATCTCTAGCTGACGCTGAAGGCTGTACGGACCGGTACGCAAATATACTCGGACCGCCACAGTAATCTTCCAAAAGAGAAGGCATGAAGAGCAGGTGGAACTCTTGCCACCAGTTTCGAAGCTCTCGATGCATTGAACATCCGTGATTAAAAAGGACGTCATGGACTCTCTTTTGAGGGGATTTGTAAAGGAGAATGCGTTTCCAGAGGGGACCATTAAGAAGGCCAAGCTACTTCCTGATGATAAATCTTCTACAGACGTTAATGTAAAGCCTTTGGGGGCTTGAAATGTTTCATGGAAGAGTCTCTGTTGTTATGCAAAGGCTGTTAAGAATGGAATTTCCAAGAGTGAGGATAGACGCAAGAAAGTGGAGCTAGAGGATGCTGCTACTTTCCGTGACCTATGCACATTTACCAATGGTTCATACAGCATGAACCCTCTTGCGGAGTACTATGAGAAAGACATGAACAGAGCGTAGCTAGTGAATTTTATGTACGAAGTTTTATAGTAGGAAATGATTTGGATTTAATTTTTAGAGCTACCCCCTATCCTTGGATCAACTAAGGATATTACGGTTGATAATTTGATAAAGCTGCCCGAGTGTCGTCGCATTGTTCATTTCGATGGGCCATTTAACCTTGACGGAGTTCTTCATGGCAAAGAAAAGTTGAGCTTAATCACGGTTGAGGGGAGTTGGGCCATCAGGGCCCCGCAAGATGGCAAGATTGCCATCCTTGCCTGTATTGACATTGAAGGCTATTTCTAGGCCATACACCTTTACGGCCTGAATAACGCACATCCGCCAATTGGAAAGTAGATCGCCATCTCCATGGTTAAGTTGAGGAAGCTGCACAGAAGACATTTTGTTGGCTGTTGTTTGAGATTTGGGAGGAGGGTTTGTTGAGTTGATGGATGTCTTTTCGTACGAGCCCACCCGTTTTATACTTTTTTTTTTTTTGTTAGACTATAATGGCCGTGGTACACCATGGTAAGGCTACTTATTACTATATCAGCAAGGTCTCAAAGTTATATCCAGTCAGAGTGGTCCCACCTTACATACAAGGTGAGGACGTCTTATGGGCTAGAGCGCCAAGAGCAATTCATAAGAAAAGCTCATAAGGCCTAGGGTAAGAATAATAGGCTACAGGGCTGCGATGCACCATGGGATTAACCAACAATGTATGATTACTATAAAAATGATTGCCATAAACATTGTCTCACATACGCCACAAGAAAAAAAGACTCGACCCGTAAAGACCATCCAAAAAAGCAAAAATAAGAAGAAAGAAAAAACGATTAGCAGCAGCCACCGGCCTTGTCCTTGTCGTCAGCAGGCTTGCTGAGGGAGATGTTTGTGCCAGCACCAATGGATGCCGAGGCCTCCTCATTGTCGAGCGTCTTGCTGGAGACAATGTTGTAGATTTCTATGGTCAGAAACATAAAAAAGGAGAGATATGAAAAACCACGTACCCGTCAGAATGTTCTGGAACGCCGTCTCTACGTTGCTGGCATCGAGAGCAGACGTCTCGATAAAGGACAGATTGTTCTCGGCTGCCGATCGGCGGTTAGCATTCGTCTCTCGGCTAAAAACAACGCAAATACACACCGGAAAACTGCTTTGCGTCGTCCGTGGGGACGGCACGCAGATGCCGCAGATCTGACTTGTTCCCGACAAGCATAATGACAATGTTGGCGTCCGCGTGGTCGCGCAGCTCCTTGAGCCAGCGCGTGACGTTCTCGTACGTCTGGTGCTTGGAAATATCGTACACCAGGAGAGCACCAACAGCTCCGCGATAATACGCCGACGTGATGGCCCTGTAGCGCTCCTGGCCGGCCGTGTCCCAGATCTGCGCCTTGATGGTCTTGCTGTTGACCTGGATCGACCGCGTGGCAAACTCCACGCCAATCGTCGACTTGGAATCAAGACTGAACTCGTTCCGCGTGAATCGACTCAGCAAATTGGACTTTCCAACGCCCGAGTCGCCAATCAGCACGACTTTGAAGAGGAACTGGCTCGTTAGCATTCCCGCACACCCACGGCCGTCCGCATACATCGTATTCGTCGTTGGCCATTGTGTCGTCTCGCTTTTGTCTTTTTGTCTTTTGCCCTCAGGAGCTGTGCGAAAGGGGAAACGTATACTGTCTTATGTAAGATCTCACCTATCCAGCGCCTGCTGCAGTGCTGCCAGGGGCCACCTCCCGCCCCACTACAACTACCCCACTGCCGCGCAGCAGGCTTCCGCATTCCGCATGCCTGCCCGTGGCGGCACGTGCCTCGCTTCTCGTTATGAACTTTGTGCATTTTCCTATTCGAGACTAGCGTCCGCCCTATGCACGTCTTGTGCCGCCTCCGGCTTGCTCGTCGCCACCGGCCCGTCGTCCTCTGTTGCAGCCTCTATGACCTCTATAGCCTTCCTCGGCCGCCCTCTTCGTTTCCCCGTTTTACTCACCCAAGCCTTCGCCTTCTTCTGCCCGTCGTCTGGGAACGCCTCATACGGATCACATGCGTATGACTCAGCATTCTTCTTTGTGGCGGTGGCGCCCAATACTCCGGTGCCCCGTGTCCGCGTTGGTCTCCTATGGTACACTTCGTCGTCGTCGTCGTCGTCCTCTTCTTCTTCCACTAGTGACACTTCATGTTTGCGCGTCCTCTTTGGCTTTGTACTTCGCCACGGTCCACTCCTCCACACACTCCCCCACCTCGTTGGGTCCCTATTATATTCCTGTATAATGGCGTCATATTCATCATCGTGGTCCGTTACGTATCGATTGACCGTTCTGTGGTCAAGAACTCTCTCCTCAGGGTCATCCCGGCCCTCTGGCATCGTCTTCGGCCATACATATCCGTACAATTTAGAGTGTCTCTCGCACCGAGGGCAAGAATCCTTTACACGATATCCCGTATTCTTTTGGACAAATGCCTTTGGACATACCGAGCATACCACCCAGCCTGCACCGGGCTCTAATAATGTAGTTGTTAGATAATAGTCTCCAGGAGTACGCGGCTTGGGACCCTCATTGGCAGCCTTTGTGCTCTTCTTTATACATCTGTTTCGCGATTTTATGTCGGACGTCTCCGTCGGCCTTTCCATCGTATTTTCCACTAGCTCTAGAGACTCTAGAGATTCTTGAGGTTTTTCCCGGGAATCTTCTATTGGTTCTTGTGGAGAGTCCCGTAAAGACTCTGGTGTCGGCACTTCTGCTTCGGCAATATTAGATGAAGCCTTGTCAGTTCCTAGTCGTACTGTCGATATGGCTTCCTCGATAATTTCATCAAGAACAGCTTCCACAATAGCATCCACGGCTAGCTCTGGATCTGAATCGCACTCGTCACTTCGCAGTGGTGTGGATGTCGGCTCCACCGAATCCACTGGCGTGGGTAGAAAAGTGCCATGACACTCCGAAACCCTGTATGGCGTCCTTTGAAGTGTCTCTATTGCATCAGGAGACGGAAGGTGGCCATTTTGCGGCGTATCTATCAATGGATTTATTTGCAGCGACCCCAGCATTCTGTCTTGCGCTTCATCCAAAGGCACTTTGCCATTTTCCGATATTGGCTCCATAGAGTCCAAAAACATGGCTTGCTCGGCAAATTCCTCTCTAGGTTCTTCAGATGCACTATCCAATACCCTTGTGTTGTGTGTAAGAAGCGTCCCCGCCATGGCCACACCCTCATAAACTGTACCCTCTGTAATGTTTTGCGTACCTGCATCGCCCTTTGGCTTCTTTCCCCTTCGCTTTCCTACGTGACTCCGTTTTCGCTTCCTCGGCAGTTCTTCCAGCTCGGGCGCATTCTTGACCAAGCATGGCTTTTCCTTTTCCAAACGCACCAATACATTCTTCGAAACAACTTTCAGGCCAGCAAGAGGGGCATCGAAGTCCCTTTCCTGCACAATGGGATCTTCTCGCCTCCTCAACTTATACTTGCTCTTTCCTTCACTCTCCTCCACTTTTACCACAATCTCGCCTGTGTTTGGCTGTTTCCACCCATTGACCAGCCTGTCTTCACATGTTTTGCAAAGACACTCACAGTTGTTCTCACCAAAATAGTCCTCTCCATACGTTACCGTAATCTCTTCACCCACCAAAATGGGCCGCGTGGCATGCACTTCTACACCAGAAGGCCCTGCCGTGACCAAGCGCGCATTGGCTGCACAGTCATGATTGGCAAACCGTGCTGGCCCCATAAACAATGTCGTTTCCTTTTTTCGTGAACTTACAATCAGACTGAAGTCTTTTTGACGCTCCGACAGTTCCCTTTCCTCCTCTGGCGTAATGACGACCTGGATGCCTGATAGGTATTTGATCTTTTCGTGCGTTTTAATAAGTCGACGGGCACAAATCATGGCTTCTTCTTGGTTAATCAAGTACCGGTTTGTCGTGGACACTTCAAAAGGACAGTCGGGTAGATATATACGCATATAGCGACGCATATGCTTGCGGAAATCCTCTCTTTCAAGAGCATTGAGTTTCCCGATGAATTGACCCAATCCACGCGTAGCTAGCAGCTTCTTCTCTGCCGCATCCAGGTCTGGCGTAACAATCAAGTCCTCTCGGATAATCTTTGTCACAATCTCCTCTGTAATTGAGCGAGACGCATGGTATGACGGTCTATTTTTTGGAATTGTAGCCCAGTAGTACGACTATATCTAGCGTAAGTTTCTCTGTAAGATCCAGCGTGGCCACATACATGGTCAATGAGCGCATCAGTCAAAATATCGTCGTACGACGCAATCTTTTCAAGCGTCAACGAGGTCTTTTTCGACATTTTGGCCATTTCAAGACACTTTCGCGTCGATATTTGCGTGTAGGACGCGTCTCACCGAAAGCTAATTTTCTGTCCGTATTGTTATCGCCAATGGCACGCCACGACCCCAAAAATAGCCTCCCGATCGCTGCTCGTCGACGTTGACAGTCAATCGCTCAAGATGCTACGCCATAAACGTGATCTCTATATGCTGACAAAGATTTGTTTATGTAATATATCGTAAGTCAGCTTAGTAAGAAATCCTCGAAGAGCTTTGCAGAGCCTCGAGCAACGTCCATGATCCAGCTAAAAGTGAGAAAATGCCCATTGAAAGACGATGAAATGAACAAAGCACTGACAGAAGACCATCCTGAACTGCATAGACAACTCGGGCGCAGCCCTCGTGGAGTGCGCGATGGTCATTGGCCAAAAACGGCACGCTGCCATAGGCGACCGCATTGTCGTTGTTGTGCAGAAGCAGCGAGCGACTGCGTCCGAGGGCATGGCTGCTCTCAACGCAAGCAACAAGGTCAAGCGCGGCGATATCCGACAGGCCGTCGTGGTGCGGACTCGCTATCCCGTACGGCGAAAGGACGGCAGCGTGCTACGCTTCGACGACAATGCCTGTGTTTTGATCAACAAGGCAGGCGACCCCATTGGCAGTCGTGTCAACGGAATTGTCGGGCAGGAGCTACGGAGAAAAAAATGGAGTAAAATCCTAAGCATGGCCACAATGCATGCATAACTCATTCTAGACTTTCTTTACTTTCCAAAAAAATAAAACGTGTTGACGCTATGATACACCTCCGATACTTTTTTTTTCTATATCACAAATACAGAAGAATGGCCCATGCCATGCTCGCCCTTTACTGGAAAATTTCGCCACATTCACAGCATACAAAAAACAGTTTCTATCGTTAGTCGCACCTTCCACTTCCAGAGTCATCACACGTACCATGCCCGTAGTTGCCGTTCTCTGCTGCGACTGGAAAAACACAGCCTTAGTGTGTTGGCACGCTGGGCACGTCTTGTCCGCACGCGGAAGCTGACATTAGTACTCTGTCCACTATATCTTTCCTCACGAACTGTTGGGTCCGAGCCCACATCCTGTGTCACGCCGGCGGTCTCGCCTGCCACGTTGTTCAAGACATTGCGGAACACACACGTTGTCGCCGCAGCCTCGGTATACTGGCACGTCCGGCACGTGTACTGTAATGTGTGTGAGTCCCGGTCTTCCTTTGGGTACAGCATGTTGTAGCACTCCGCACAGAACCGAAACGTCACCTGGTCCTGACCGCTTCCTTCCTCGCCGTCGTACGGGGATGGCGATGACATTGTTGCTGATTCTGGTGAGTCTCGGCTTTCGTGGCGCGCTATTTTAAGTCACGCCGATTGCCACGGCACTTGCGCTGCACGAGACCGGCACGTGATATTATTAAGCAGTTTACCGATATCCGAGGTCATGAGCACGTGACCATATCAAAGTCTAGGTGATTGGACGTCCTCCTTCCTTCTGCGACGAAGAAGTCCTTCCGACAACCAAGACCAAACAATAGCAATGGCTGAAGTATGCCTTCCGTTTTGGGAAGAAAGCCACCACTAACGTGCAGCTCTCTGGTGTTCCTACAGGACTGCCCCCGGGATGGGAGGTGCGATGGAGCAACAGTAAGCAGCTCCCGTATTACTTCAACACGCTGCAAAAGACGTCCTTTTGGGAACCACCAGAAGTCATCGACCCGGCGCTCCTCAAGGCTTTTATTGAGAAGCTGAATGCCTCCGTCTCGAAGAAGATCCGCGTGGCTCATCTGCTGATCAAGCACAAGGACAGCCGACGGCCCTCAAGCTGGCGCGAGAACAAGATTGATCGCACCAAGGAGGAGGCCATTGCTATTCTCGAGACGCATCAGCAGGCGATTTCCCGTGGTGAGCGGAAGCTTGGGGAAATTGCACTGAGCGAGTCAGACTGCAGCAGTGCCTCGAAACGCGGTGATTTGGGCCACTTTGGACGTGGTGAGATGCAAAAGGAGTTTGAAGACGCTGCTTTTGAGCTCGACGTGGGCCAGGTCAGCGGCATTGTGCACACCGCTAGTGGCGTCCACCTAATTGAGCGGTACGTTTTTTTTTAACTTTCTTTTTTTTTACAGCAAGGGTCCCCATAACTGACCAACAGATTGAGCTAGCCGGTGCGTGCGCCGTTCTGTCATCTTACAATGTTCTTTCCTTACTATGTATACTTTCTTTTACCGTGATACTATGTAATTTAAAACCCCATAAAAAAAGCTGTACAACGCTGCAGACAGGTCATCAGACCCCTCCCCCTTCTTTCTCTCTTCTGTCTGTGCTTGTGCTTCAGTGTATGACAGCAAGCACATATGTACTATGTACCACCGCCTTCTGGGGCGTCATTGTCCATTCGGTCCCTTGGGGGGGAGGAGCAGTCGTCACCTCTTCTTCGGACGTTATCCATCATTTTTTTTTCGTCCTCCCGTCCTTCGGAAGCTCCTTCTCTGCAAACAGAGCTTCCCGAAGTCTTTTACGAAAACCAGCATGCACTTTCCCGCTGCTCCATTTAAAAAAAATAAAATGGGGGAAAATGGGCTCCGAGACAGAAGGCTGAGACAAGTGGCGTATAAGCACTTTTTCGAAATCATCATGTCAGCATTTTTTTTTTTTGGTTTTCTCGTTTCTTTTTTTTCTATGTAGATTTTCTTTCTTTCTTTTTCTTCTTTTTTTCCCTCTTCCAACATATAAAACGGTCCAGAAGAACAAAAAGAAAAAGAAAAGAGTCGGGTTCTGCCGTTGGGCGTCGTATTCGCTATTGTTAGGGTAGAGAGGATGCGCAATTCCACGACTCGAAGGACGGTGAACGGTTTTCTGCAGATGCAAGGCATCTTCTACCATTCTTCAACGTCCTGCTTTCTTTTTTTCCTCCCGTATAGGTTTGATTTTCGGGCCCTTCTACTTTCTTTTCATCAGGATAAAAATAAAAAATAGCAATTCACGTTCTTTTATTGGTAGAATCTATAGTATCATTAAGCGAACAAGCGTCTGATGTGGATGTACAGCATAAACCATTGAGGGCATCCCTCCTTCTCTCTCCCTCTCCCTCTTACCTACATATTCGGAGATTTTTCTTCGTCTTCACCTACTGACCCTTAAAAACATTTTTTAAAAACAAAAGAGTCATGCTTGTTGCTTTCATTGATCGCCGACCAATGCCGCCACTGGCTTTGTCTTTTATAAACACCTGCCTTTCATCAACGGTCCCCGTTACATATGGCGTTGAGCCATAACCATGCCATCTTTATTATTACTATTATTATTACTTCTTCAATACAAAAGATCCCTGTCTTCCCGACGGTTACCTTTTTTTAGTTTCTTTCCCTGCTCTTCTTATGCCGAACAAAAAAGAAAATGGTTTGTTCCATCAGTGTTCCATATCACCATCTCGGATTCTATCCATTGACATGTCCTCATTTTCAAAACTATTGTCTCATTCTATATAGCCCAACACAGTTCTCTAACAACGGCGACCTCGCCAAGACGTGGCTGTGGCTGGGTACGGAGTAGTGTAAACCTACATGTATCTTCACTGCATCATCCAATATTTCTCGCCATGTATTCATGTGGCGCCCATACCACTCCTAACGGTTTCGCGATCACTACTCCTTCTCTTTCACCTTTTCATGGCTGCATTCTTTTTTTGTCATCATGTTCCTATCAAAGGACTCTTCTATCTCTCCATAAAATTAGGAACCTGTCCAAAGCTCCACCTCGTGTCGTCCGTTCCATAAATATGATCTAAAATAAGGCTCACTAGAGCGGAAGCAGTATATACGTATGCCGTCCGTTTGACACCGGCTAAAGTTTGCCACTTTTTTCTTGTCATTTTTATTCTTTTTTCCTTCCCGTCATAGCCAATCCATGCTACTGAAAATGTCGTCCCTCTCGGTATGTCTCAATGAGCTCCTCATGCTTTTTTTGTATTCTTTTTTTACCTCATTCTAACAGTCTGTACTCTCTTTTTTTGCTTCTTTTCTTTTTTTTTGCTCAGCGTTTGCCCTTTTTATTTTTAATCTCCTTGTCCATAATCCCTGCTTCTCTCATCCATCTTTCCCTATCATTCGTACAACATGTATATCGCGTCATGGATGAAAGATGCAAGTATATATATCCTTTTGTGTATCTATTTTTCACCCAATCTCTTTGTCCATCCATCATCCTTTATTGACGACACATATTGGGGATAAAATATGGCACCCTTTCTAAGAGCATTAGCTTTGAACCGATCACGGTATATGGATGGACTTGTTGCCGTCGGTATATTCTTCGTTGGCGAACTTTTAATATGCGGTCTCCAACAATTAACGTCACACATTCAGGACTTTCCAGCTTGTATTCTCGCCATGACTATTGTAGCCGCTACCATGATGATTATGTCAAAACTAGTGGATGGAGTAGATGAATTCTATCAGCGACGGCTACGCGGTGGTGCAGACTTAATTAATCGACACATGTCTATTGGATTCATTATTCCTTTTGCAAAAATTATTGACGGACCCGTGGCTTCATCCAAGGATATTGGCCTTATTGTTGGTGGATACCGTATGTTTTATCTATTAACTTTTTGATCTCCTTCCGTAACTAATAACAGTCATTACTGGTGTCATCAATACATTAGCAGTATTTTTCATGGCTTTAGCTCTCCATTATTTCCTTATGACTGCTATCAAATGGTCAAGCGAGGACATTCCCTCCACACCACAAACTGACACTCCGGCCACTGCCGTCACAGACCCTACAGACATCGCCACCACAATCACCACAAAAAAAGAGCAATTTACACTTCCACTAGAGCAAGATCGTCTTTACTTGATCTTTTCCCACATGGCTTCCATCGTTGCCGTTCATCCCGTTTTTTTCATCTCCACCTTGTCTATCTTTCTCATTGGTATCCCCATTTCCGCTACCACTAGAAATGATATAGCTCTCGATACGTTTGTCTTGATTTCTCTCTGGGCCGGATTGCTTATCGTTCAATCTCTTGTCAAGTCCCACTCTCAGAAAAAGGGCCTTTCCCGTAGACGTACTGCTCTCGTCATACTTGCCACATTGATGAACGCTGTCCTTTGGACATCCCTCGCCATCATTGCTTATTTGGCCGCCAAAGCATCTGTCCACCACACACCTATCAGCACACAAATTCATGGCTTCAGCCAGGGGGAGACTCTGGCTGATATCGTCACGACTTCCTCTCCTCTTCTCGCCGGGGACCTCGCAAGCTCTGTCTTGGACGTTGGTATTGTTAGCTGGGGCCTCAAGCTCTTTGAATGCCGTAGCCAGCTCATGTCCCGTGCTGGAATCACAACTCTGATTGTCTGTGCTGCCATTGCAGCTGGGAACTTGGTCTATGGTCCTCTGCTAACCCATGCCATGGGACTCAGCCCACCAGCAAAAGTCCTCTCCTTTGCTGCACGCAGCGTTACCCTAGCCCTTGCGGCGCCTGCCATGGCCAATATGGGCGGCGATGTCAGTCTCAATGCCGCCATGGTTGTTTTTAATGGCATCGTTTTTCAAGTCGCCATTGGTCTTGGCGCTCTATCATGGATCGATGAGAAGCTGGTTCTTCAAACTACATCCACATGCTCGCACTCACAACACTTTGCTAGCACCATTGATATCAGTTCCGCCCCTTCCACATCGTCTGGTGTAACTCTGCGGAGTGAAGACATTGAAAAGGGGAACTTCCGCGTATTTCTACGTGGTGGTGAAGCACCCGTAGCACTTGCCAACCGAGACTCTGCGGGAACGGTAGCTACCGGTCTCACCATCGGCGTCAATGCTGCTGCCATGGGCACAGCTTATCTTTACGAAGATGGTAGCCCTGCAGCACCTTATTCGGCACTTTCCATGACGGTAGTAGGAGTCATGACTGTCGTCTTTTCCTCTATTCAGCCATTGGCCAACTGGGTGATTACCACAGTGTCCTAGTGCTTTTTCTCTTTCCTTTTTGTTATTTTTTTTGTATTATACTGTACAGTAGACTAGAGGTTGCACGGTGTTGTTTTTGTTTTCTGGTTGAAGTCTTTTCTGATGATGGCGTTTTGTGGAGAGGAAAAAATGTATGAGTAGCAAAAGGTTGCAAGATGAAAAAATTTGGGTTGAAGGAAAGAGGTGATGATATAGAAACGAGACTGATGAGTTCTATTTTTTGAAACTTGAAAGAACGGTGAATGAGAAACTTTAGTGCTACGGCTGACAAGGTTATTAACGAGAGACACATCGAGACACGAGCGCCAAAGGCCGCAGATTGGTGTTGTTTAATCTCTTATTCTTGTTTCTTTTATCATTTTTCGTTAGTAGTATTGCATTATCTGCCATCAGAAGTTGCCCTTTTAATTAATAGGGAGACCTATAGGAGGGACCTATAGACACGATCACTAGTCTCGTCAATGGAAACAAGGTTATCAGGGTACAATGACTTTCGTCCAGGTGCTTCATGTTTCATATCAAAAGATTTTGGATTAAAACAGGATGAACAAAATGTTGGCATACAATCGGCATCAGCGTCCTTGTCAAAATGGACCTCTTTTTATGCAGCGCGAATGATCAGTCATCTCTAAGATCCATTCTGTGGTCGTTTAAAAAAAAAGTGAATAAGCCTTGCGTTTCTCCTTTCACAGCCGGCCATGCTACCGAGCTAGCATAAAGCCGAGTGAAACCTTGTCGACTTTACAATTCAGCATGAAGGGTCAAAGAACGAAGGTCCTTTTCTTATAGTTTCTTGGATAAAGAAGCAGGTTTCCATAATCTTTACTTTCCATTTCTTATGGAAGATTCGTCGGAATTGCCAAACATCACGGCCATCTTGAAAGAACGCGCTTCCAAAAATCAATCTCGACACGAAGATAATGAAATGTAGAAATAGGCTAAATATGAAAAACAAGAGCTCCCCCGCAAAAAGAATGTCATCCCATTGAAGCTAGTCTGGATCGGATATCATGACCGAACGAGTTCATCATTTAAAAGAGCGTCGATGGCTGTCTTTCACTTTCTCTTCACATCTGTATTCCCAAAAAGATGCACGTCTCACATCTTTTCCCCTTGGTCGCACCAGCATTGGCCGCTGTTGCTCCTTTACGTTCAGCCATCTCTCACAGAGGAACATCCTTTGCCTGTGATCTCCCTCCCGTCTTAGCTCCTGATAACTCTCTCCCATCGGCAAAGGAAGTCTTTGGCACACACAAGGCCCTGAACCTCCAGGTCAAACGTCATTCTGCCGTTGTACAGGTCCCTACCATCAGTTATGACGATATGAAAGACGTTGGGTCCGACCCTCGGTGGGAACCTTTTTATGAATTTCACCGTGTTCTGGAAAAGCTCTTCCCCTACGTCCATGCCCGTGCTGAAGTGGTTCGTGTTAACACACTCGGCCTCGTATATCATATCGAGGGGTCCGATGCTGGCCTTAAGCCACTTTTGCTCTTGGCTCATCAAGATGTCGTACCCGTCCCAGATGATTCGGTCTGGACATACCCACCTTTCTCTGGCCATTTTGATGGAAAGTGGCTCTATGGCCGTGGCTCTGTCGACGACAAGAACAGCTTAACTGGTCTTATGTCGGCCATGGAGGCACTTCTCAGCCACGAGGATTGGACCCCTCAACGCTCTGTCATTCTTGCCTTTGGCTTTGATGAGGAATGTCTTGGCTACCGGGGTGCTGGTAGCATCAACGAATATCTTGAGGAACGATTTGGCCGTGACTCCATGGCTTTTATCCTCGATGAGGGCGGCTCCCCCTTTGATCTCGTCAAGGGAAGAGATGGCGACCTCGACACACTCTTTGCCCTGCCCGCCGTCACGGAGAAGGGCCAAGTGGCTATCTACTATGAGCTTCATAGCAAGGGTGGTCACTCTTCCATGCCGCTTCCTCATACCACAATTGGCATTGCTGCTGAGATCATTACTGCCTTGGAGTCCAACCCATATGATCCCTTTATCGAAGTCGACTCGCCTATGCACCACAACTATGTGTGCCGCTCACGGTATACACCTGATGAAGACCGTCCCGTGACGGATCTCGTCCGCTCTGGTGACCTGGATGGCCTTGCTAAGCGATTGGCAACGTACAGTCCTATTGAGAAGTTCCGCATGCAGACATCACAGGCCGTTGACATTATTGATGGTGGTATCAAGATCAACGCTATGCCGGAAGTCGTCCACATCGCCGTCAACTACCGTGTTGCTTCCCACCAGCGTGTGGCAGATGTGCACAAGCGTTCATTGGAAATTATTTCTCCTATTGTTAAAAAGTATGGTATTGATCTTACTGCTTTCGGCAAAGATTATGCCTCTGCCAGCTATGAGACAGACTACGAGGCTCGCCTCAACATTACATCGAGAACGGCTATTGAGGCCTCGCCTATTTCGCCTACAAACAATGATGCATGGAACCTGTTCTCTGGCACTGTCCAACACAGCTTTGCCAAGGAAGGACAGCGTGTCGTGACGGTAGGAGACACTATGAATGGTAACACAGACACCCGCCATTACCTTGGTCTTTCTCGGAATGTGGTCCGCTGGTCGCCCACTCGTCCAGATGGCTACCAAAATTTCCATACCATTGATGAGGCTATCCGCATGGAAGACCACATGGAAATTGTGCGGTTCTACTACGATCTTATCCGCAACTTTGATGCCGCAGATGTCGAGCGTGTGGAGCAGACAGAGCTGTAAATGATTTCCTTTTTTGAAACCTTCATGTAATACTTGTAAATATATTTATCCTCTAAATTTTGCACTTGCTACCTGGAAGGGCATGCCATTACGCAAGGCTTCTGCCAATTTCTCATCAACTATAACACTAGCCTGCATCTTTTCAAGAGCCTGCTCCGCGAGACCTTTGGGAAGGACCACCACTCCATTCAAGTCGGCAATAATGTAATCACCTTCATAAATAGTTGTTACAGATTGCCCATCCGCCTGAACTTCAACAGGAACACCTGTGCCAACGCACTTTACCGTCTCGTGGGGTGCTGTCACACTAATATCCCTAGCGAAGACGGGGTAACCAAGGCTTCGATGCTCCTCCAAATCACGAAGCCGTCCATCAATAACAGTTCCCACCGCACCTAGATATTGTGCTCGTGTTGACATGAGGCCACCAAAGACTGCATTGGGTGTTGGGGGACATGAAATAAAGACAACGGCACCAGAGGGCGTCGAGTCGATCTGCAACAATCGTCAACACCAATTTCAGGTAATGTGGATAGACATACATAGTGTGACGATAGCTTTTCCATGGGACTATTGTTATAGACATATTGTACTGTATGAGCAGGTCCTATAATCTTTGTCGGGCCACTCTGCCGTTCTGGCGACCATAAAGTTATGCCAGAAAGAAATCCTCCATTGGGAACTTTGAGCTTCAGCAAAGCATCTGACACGTCACAGGCCGTGAATTTTTTCAAATCTTCAACAATAGAGACACCCATTCTTGTAGAGTACCGAGCCACCTTTCCCACTCGAAACATGCTACTGCCACCAGGTGATTTCTTAACCTTCTCTTATTCATCCGGGGTAGAATCGGGGTGGGTTCGTTGACGTCACTATTATGGGGCTAGACCCACTTTAACAGTAACACTTACATGCGGGCGTGTGCTTCCACGGGGGAAGCCTTCCGATTATGAGGAAGTCGTCTTCCGGTGCTGTTAGCGGAAGCTTGAGCTTCAAGACAAATCAGCAGCACTTTAGCTCCACACGGATGGAAGAACCCTAGCGTGGAACTGTCTCTGTGAAATCATGATTTGGACGAGGGGAACTTGACAAGGCTGGTAAAAAATGGCAATGTAGTTCTCTAGCAATGCTCAATGTGCAAGAAATAAAAAGTTTGAAATAATTGCATTAGTGGACATTTTATAAGTCTACGGCTGACCGTTACCGTCCCCAGGTTGTCCCATAAAATTTTAGTGCATGTAAAATATTGCAATCACTTGCTGTAACGATGACAAAAGAAATCATATAATGCCATGTTCCAAACATTTCCCCTCTCCATCTGACAACGAGGAATACAGAGTCGAGCTATGGCTGGTCGTATGTCTCCCTCAACGGCTATCAGACGTGCTGCAAAGCCAGAAAAAAAAAGAACACATCGAGGCCTGACATGTGCCAATTGCCGCAGCCGAAAGACGAGATGTGATGGAGGACAGCCATCATGCAAAACGTGTGAGGTCTACAAGGATACATGTCGATATGAAAAGCCACCGCCCATGTCCCAAATTGTGGCCATGGCTACACGGTTGCAGGACGCAGAGAAAACAATTGCCGAGCTACGACGGCAGCTGGAACAAGGAAATCATGTGGGATCAGGTGTTAAGATTGATGAAGTAAAAGCAAACCCCCCTGTAAGACCCGGACAAGACTTACTCTTTGATCTGTCCCTCGACACCAACGGAACTGTAAGTAGCCCTCATTTCTTTCTTCTTTTTTTATCCAAAAAATTGACCATAGATTTGCTATGTTGGCCCAACATCTGCCGTTCATAACCCTGTTATATCCAGCGCCTCGCCCATTCAAACATTCGAAGAGGATGCGCAAGACGACGATACAGAATCCCATGGTTCCGTTCAAACCCATTCAGATTCTGCACACCATCTTGTGGCAACAGGAACCGCCAACAGGCAATCACCAACGGTATCAACATCCATAAGAACTAGTTCCCCTTCTCACCCAGCCACCGCATCACCAATAGCAGACGTCTCCACCACATCGGCCACAATTGCTGCAGAACCATCTCATACCTCCCCTACCATAAGCAAATCATCTGTACGGTCTCTTCTTACAACGAATGCCATTGAAGCAAGAGCATGGGAAGACTTTGCCGTCGGGACAGCCTCCTTACAGATCGATATACCCAAAAGCTCAATTGCCCGGCTGCTTCAGATTCACTGGGTATGGATTGCCCCCATGTTCATGTGGATTTACCGTCCTGCATTAATGCGTGATATGGCTCGTGGAGAGGGTAAGTACTACTCTACTCTTCTGATTGTAACGCTGTGTGGACACGCCTCGCGGTTTCATGAGGGCATGCTCCCTGGCGCTGAGGCGAAAGGTATGGGAGAAGAAGAATCAAAAATGTCTACGGAAATGTTTGGTGAAGCTTTGATTGCCAGAGCTCGGTCCCTTCTTGGGGCGGAAATACACAAACCTAGCTCGATCCCTACCATTCAAGCCCTTCTCCAGCTGAGTGCTCGTGATATGGCTTTCGGTCGTATCTCACAAGCTTGGCTTTACAGTGGTATGGCTTTCCGCATGGCTAGCGACCTAGGGCTACAGCACAGCACGAGTCCCAAGTTGATGAGTCTTGGTAATTTGAGCCCAGAGGATATGGAAGTTCGCCGTAGGGTGTTTTGGAGCTGCTATTTCTGGGACAAGGCCATGAGTCTCTACTTAGGACGCATGCCAACGCTGGTAGACATCCCACCCGATTCATCACCAGAACTCTTGGACGACTATACCGAGCATGAACTTTGGACACCTCTGTATGGGTCGTCACAGTCACAAAACTTAAGCCGAGTGTCTCCAGGGGCATATCCTGCCATGAAGACACACTCTATATCATGCTTTGCAAATTGCTGTCGGCTTTCCATCATTCTATGTGATATTATTCTCTTACTCTACTCTCGACGGAAAAGGTATCCAGAAAAATATTACACGACACTACCTGGCTCAGGTACGAGCTCTCCGAACACTGAGCTCACTAGAGGCATCCAAAAACGACTCCACGATTGGCGGGCTGCTTCACCCTCACATCTGATCCTCGACCCTGACAATCTACCACCAGTGTGCTGCCCACCTCATATTCTCACTCAAAACCTGCTGTACTTCACCACCATTATACTACTACACCGACCGTTCTACACATCACCCCTTCACCTAAATGAATGTAGACAAGCAGCGTATGCCTTGGAGAAGCTTTTGCTGCTACTGGAGGGCACATTTGGGTTCAGAAGATTGACATACATCATGGCATATTGTGTATATACGGGTGCATCTGTGCTGGTGCAGGACGTCAAGAAAGGAGATCTTGTGGCTTCCAACAAGATTCAGACCTTTTTACGAGCGCTGCGTATGAGTGTAATGCGTTGTCCATTGGTGCAGAGGAGCCTCGATATTATTATAAACTGTCTTCCTGTAGAGGCAGTTTCAAGTGCCATGCCGTCCGTTGTAGTGAATCCTCCGGAACCGCCCATTCCATCACAAGCGAATCCGAATCTGCCATGGCAAAAGGCGGCTTCACAGCAAGCTCCGTTTCACCAGACGGGGACCGTACCCATGGGGGCGACAACTGAGACGGTAATTCCCGATTATTTACCTGCGTTTCCTTATAATCACAGGCAGCCCAATTTTTATACGTCGGAGCCATATAATACGGACATGCGGCCGGATGCTATTCCGGCGCAAGATTATTTCAAAATGCCAGAGAATTATGATTTTGCAGCGATGGACATTGATTCCTATTCTCTTCTAGATTGCTTCCCAGAGCAGAACAGTATACAAAATGCGGCGTGGTTCACACCACAATAATGATGTATGTAGATATGAATATATGAAAATAATACTACCTTGCATTCAACGCCCCATCCATCCACCATCTACAGTTAGGACTTCACCATTGACATAGTGGCTTGCTTTGCTGGCTAGGAAGATGACGGGCCCTTTAAAGTCCTCTGGGGCGCCCCACCGATTTGCAGGGATGCGAGCGAGAATATCAGTTGATCTAGATGTATCGTCCATCAAGTTTGCCGTCATATCTGTTGCGATATATCCTGGGGCGATGGCGTTGACATTGATGCCCTTGCTCGCCCATTCGTTGCTCAAAGACTTTGTCAGCTGTGAAACGCCACCCTTACTAGCAGCATACGCAGGCACGGTGAGGCCACCTTGGAAGCTAAGCAGGCTAGCAATATTAATAATTGTGCCACGGCGTCCAGAGACATCTGGTTCTTTTTTTAACATGTAATCGCCAACGGCTCTACATAATGTGAAGACGGATGTAAGATTGACTTGAAGAACTTCGTTCCAGTCATTATCGGGAAATTGGTGAGCAGGGTGTCGTCGTTGTATGCCAGCACAGTTGACGAGAATGTCGATAGAGTGTCCGTTTTGAAGAATCTTAGGTACAAGACTCTGTACGGATTCGTGAGAGGCCATATCGACTTGGTAGAGGAAGCATTGGCGCCCCAAGGATGTGATTTTCTTTTCCGTGTCAGACTCGGCTTTGCTGTCCCGGGCGGCCAGGATAATATCAGCCCCGGCTTCAGCCAAGCCTATGGCCATAGCTTGCCCAATACCTCTGGACCCGCCCGTGACGACGGCAGTTTTTCCAGAAAGTGAGAAGAGCTCCATGTTTTTTTTCATATGATGGATTGGAGAGGAAATGGTAATTATTTGTGGAGAGAGCTTTTGAACGTGCTAATCCTATTTTGGTTGAGTGGACTTTTCTCCAACAATGTCTCGGAGTAAAGTGGGGGTTTTGACATTTGTGAGCTCTATTTTAGTGATAATTTTAAGCCTTTGGATAAGGGCTGTTTTTTTACTCGTCTGGAGTCTGTCTTAGGAAGTCTAAAATATTATCACTTGGCTACTCCAGTTGGACATACATAACCGAATATAATGGCTGTGTCTATTCATGCTTCCGTTCTTTATGGTGAAAAGAATCTCCGTCTTGTAATCTTACATTCTTTAAAGTAATGGCTAACAAAAAAGGAGATAAGACAGCTCGAGGAGCCATCGGATGATGAGGTCCAAGTAGCTGTACGGGCTACAGGTCTCTGTGGTTCTGACCTGCACTACTATAATCATTTTAGAAATGGTGACATTCAAGTTCAGGAGCCTTTATCACTTGGTCATGAATCGTCTGGGGAGGTGGTTTCTATTGGACGGAACGTCATGGACTTACAGATTGGTGATTCTGTAGCCTTAGAAGTAGGACTTCCATGTGGAACATGTACTCTCTGTTCTGCTGGAAGATACAATATCTGCCCGGCATTACGGTTTCGAAGTTCGGCAAAATCGATGCCCCATGCACAAGGAACATTGCAGGACCGCATAAATCATCCAGCCAAATGGTGCTACAAACTACCCAAAGGCATGCCGATGGCAACGTCTGCCCTTTTGGAGCCACTCAGTGTAGCTATCCATGCTACAAGAAGGGCCAACTTTGCCACGGAAGTGCCTTCTGATGTGCTTGTTCTGGGTGCGGGTGCTATAGGGCTGCTCGTAGCAGGTGTCTGCAAGCGTTACGGTGTGCAAAATGTCACAATTGCAGATGTTGATGAAAAAAGACTTGCATTTGGTGTTGCCAATGGGTTTGCCGACTCGTCTGTTCTCATAAAGCCAGTGAAGACAAACTCGATAGAGGAGGCACTCCAAGAGGCCAAGACCAAGGCAGAATCTGTGGGAGACTTTGATGTTACATTTGAGTGCACAGGGGCTTCATCAAGTGTTCAGACGGCCATATATGCAACCCGTCGTGGCGGAAGGGTGATGCTTATTGGTATGGGAACACCTGTGCAGACCCTTCCGCTTTCTGATGCAGCTTTTCGTGAAGTAGATATTTGTGGAGTATTTAGATATGCCAATACCTACACGGAAGGCATTCAGCTTTTATGCACGGCTGCACAAGGAGGACCAGACTTTTCCAGTATTGTGACGCATCGATATGCAGGGCTGCATGCAGTGCCCGAGGCGTTTCGTATGGCAAGTCAAAAGGAGGACGGCGATGGAAATATAGTCGTCAAGGTTCTTGTGATAAATTCTCCTTGAAGAGCAATATTAATTATCCTGCCAAGTGCTAAAGGTTTCCTACATGTCGACTACAAAAAAAATAAAGCTTTGATGGATTCAACGCCCAACGAACGGTGATGTGTGAATTGAGTGATGAAGTGTATGTGACAACTGTCACATCCTCCCCCTCTTTCCCCCTCTTTCCAAGACAAAATACGACCATTATTTTTTGCCAGAAAAGTGAATATTTTTCACCGCTTTGCGTGGTTAAAAAGACAAATCCAAATGCCTCCACATCGATATTCCTTGGATATTGGCCAAGAGGCCTTCATCCCTATACCATTATCAGCCGAAAATTATCTTGATTTGTCAAACTTCTATGCGCAAATTAGATGAAGCAGTCGTGGCCAACTCTGCAATCATCATTGTCTTTAATGGAAAAGACACTGAAACCCAACGGTACAAGCGTCAGACTTAATCTTTACCGGGCCTAAAGCGTCTCTCCAAATGGCTTTTAGGGAGTCATTTTATAGGTCCCAAGGCAGAGAAGCAGAACAATTTTTAACGAAGAAATAAGTCTTATTTTTTCCACCATGGCATGATCGGATTCTCGGATGCTATGGCAAATGAGATGCGAAAAAAAGATGACCCGGACAGGTAGCAGACGGAATAAAATTATTCGCCCATAATTTTTCTGTCATATTAGTACTAATTGGTGAAAAATGCAATAATTAAAAGATATTACTAGCCACGCCTTTGTGAACGAAGAATCTGTCGAAAAGAAATAGCAGATGCCATAATGGGCGTCTTAAATAGGGAGTGGGTACATCGCTAGATACAGTCGCAAGATGCCCGCGTGACTTTTAGGGACTCATAAAATATTTTCTTTTCGAATGGCGACAACAGGGATGACGTTGATAAACGCACAACGCGGTGTCGCATTGGTAGCTCGGCCGGTGCAGCCGTTCGTGAAGGCACATGTAGGGCGTCAGATACGACTGGCATCGGCAAAAAGCGACAAGAAAAAGCCAAAACACAAGGCTTTTCGAGTATATGACAAGTCGAAACTGGAGAGATATTCGCTCTGTGACGCTTTGCGGTAGGTGATACAGGGTGCAGGAAGACAGCTGACGACTAGGTATCTTCGGGCAGCAGAGGTGGGACGGCCGAGAAACAGCACAACGTATGATATAGCCGTCAAGTTGCAGACAAACAAAGACGGTGCTATTTTGCGGAACCGCATCCGTCTGCCGTTCCCGACGAGCACAGACTTTCGTATTGCAGTGATTTGTCCAGAGGACAGCGCCGTGGCCACACAGGCACGGCTCGATGGAGCTGTGGCCGTTGGACAAGAGTCTCTTTTTGAAGCTATTAAAGCCGGTGAAATAAACTTTAATCGTCTGCTTTGCCATATTGACTCTGTGTCCCCCATGGCAAAATCGGGAATTGCACGTATTCTGGGCCCTCGTGGGCTGATGCCCAGTGTAAAAACAAAAACCATTACAAATGACATTCATGGACAGATGCTGGACATTGCAGGCACGGCAGACTACCGTGAGCGAGGGGGCGTGGTGCGTATGGCGATCGGACAGCTCCATTTCACGCCCAAGATGATTGGTGACAATATCAAAGCACTTATGGAGCAAATCCAGACGGACATGCGTGTTGTCGAACGCCAAACACCAAAAGTAGTGGACGAAGTGGTTTTCAGCTCAACAAACGGGCCGTCCTTTAGTCTGGATGGCACATTTGCATCAACAGATGACTTAGTAACACCGGAACACCTTGCAACGGTAATGTAATATAGAGAGGGAAATATATATATATATATTCAACGTAAAAAACTGGTCTGCTACTAATTTGGCTTGTCGTGCTCCTTTTCATCAAAACAGACACAAAGAGCACAGGCAAGAGCCATGTCCATGCCGGGCTCCACTGTGACGTAGTACACATCTTTTCCTGCCAGCACATTTCTCGCAGCAAGCATTTTTCGGTTGACTGTTGCCAGTACAGCCTTTGTCGTATAGTCCTTGACGGTCATTTCCTTTTCAATCCAATTACCCTTCATAATGAGCGTCTTTTCAATGCCATCGTGGTTGACAAAGGTAACCGTGGCCTTGGAGCCAAAGACTATTTCAAAGTTAGCATTTTTTACCATGTAAAAATAACATACGCTCGAACAATCCAAATTTGACCTTGCAAAGTCGGTTCTTGGGGGTGTCGAATGTATAGGTGCGGTGAAGGTGAAACATCCGCTTCCGAATGCTAAAGAGCGTGTTCCCATTTGCATCACACACGGCTTTCCGGTCGTGGAGAGAAAGAACCTTGCCCTTGACACGCAACACCCGTTCGCCCATGGTGTTTGTCACATCAAAGCTATCGCCAGTCAATGACATGAGCTTTTCCTTGAGTTGGAGCGTCTGCTCCTGCTGGACAATGTGGTTGGTGAGAAGACCCGTAGACATTTTTCGTTGTCTTTTTCTTTTCTGTGAGAGTTATTATAGAATGGATAGATCTAAATTGTGTCTTAATATCTAAAAAATTCCAAGAGTCTTTATATTATTATCCCTTGTGGCTCAACCGATATAAGATTCCATACAGGAAAGACTGTCCTCTATCTCAGATTCTCAGATCCTCAGATCCTCACTAGAAAAGCGCGCGATTATCTGTAAAATGATGATATTACTGGAGCAAATTACAATTCGATTGGCAGTGATGAAAGCAAATAGAAGCCCGCCATGGTTAATATTACCACCAATCATGTCAAGCCACACTCTTCTTCTTATAGTCCCATTTAGTAATTTACAGCCTGAACCAATGCACCTCCTACTCCGCCTTGTACTGCTATAAAAAAAGAAACTTATCATTACATCTCCAATGTAGAGCTCAGCTGCTTCTCCAAGCTCTCCCCGCTCAGCTCCGCCTTCAAAGCAAATCCCTTGGACTCATTCTCCAGCGTATCCCACTCATTCAGCGCATTCCGAAGCTTATCCTGCTTCTGCTCCCAGTCCGCCCGAAAACGGCTTTCCTCGTCCACAAGACGCTGGAAGTGGGGCTGAATCTCCGCCAAAACGCCTGTTTGTGCAAGTGGATCGAGTCGGCCACCTGGAACTATGGAAGGCACGCCTACTAGAAGAGGATGTCGCGACCGGTCCCTTTCACGGTCACGGTCTCTCGGGCCTGCTGGAGCATAGTAATGTGACCGTCCCGGCGACCCTCTGCGTCGCGGATAGTACCCATACCCCGCTGAATACCCCCCGCGTGGTCCGGTGGGTACTCCTCCCCGTCCGGGCCATCCGACACTCGTCCGACGGTCTAAATGGGGCCGTCCATGTGCTCGTGGCCCCGTCGGCACCATCGGAGACGTCGGGGACGCGTGCGCTGCCCCGCCGGATGTCTGCGAATGGGCGGGTGTCGTCGACGGCCCCACGTCGTCCGGAACGGGACTGGTCACGTGTCCGTGTGGCGTCGGAGATGTTGGATGTGGCTGAGGCGGGCCGGTGCCCATCACAAGTACCCGGTCGGCGGCGTCTTGTGCCATGTCCTGGAACCGGCCAAAGGACCGTCTTGGGCTGTGTCGGCCGAACCGCGGACTATGTGGCCGGCTTGACCAGCTCGGACTTTCGGGCCGATTCGGCCGACTCACGGGCCGGCTATGCGGGCTCCGCGACCTTTCTGCGTGCCGGCCGCGGTCTTCGCGATCTCGGCCACGGTACCCTCTTGGCGACCGACCTCGGTTCATTCGGCCGCGCATCGGCGGCGGCGAATACCGGCCACGGCGTCCCGGTGGCGGGCTGCGTCTTCGGCCCACAAACGGCCGTCGTTCGCGTGTCCAGCGCTCGCGAGGCCCATCATCGCGCTCATCATGTGGACTTGTGCGTGTGGGTCGCCACGACTCACCAGCGCCGTAGCGTGTGAGCTGGCCATCGTCGAATCTGTTCAGATGAGCCATTCGGTCGTTTGGTGGAACTTTTGGGCGGTGCTTACTGTCGTGTTCTTTCGCGGTCCATGGCAGACTTCTTCATTACGCCGTATCCAGTTGCATAAAACTTGCATAAAGGGCTTATCTTATCGTCGAATGTTGCATAAGCGAGCCAGGCCGTACTGTACCTGGTATAGGGTCCATGAAACGCGGCAAGATTTATGACTAGACCAGGAAGACATGAAATGATGGGACCATTGAAAAGGTATAAACTTATTACGAGCACAAGGAGCTTGAAATAACTAGAGGTTCCGGAAGGCTAAAGACTCGAAAGGTTATTGGCTATAGAAGGTAGTAGAAGTAAAAAATAATATGTATTGGTAAACACTGACTGATTTCTTATTCTTTTCTTTCTTTTCAAGGCTCACTTTCAAAGGCTTCAAGTTGTGTATTTCTTCACACTTCGAATACGCACTTAGTCAACTACCACTAAAACTGCAGTTCAGTGTCCTAGTGGCTCCGGGACCAAAGCAATTTTGCCTTATCAATTTTTTGTCGAAATTGCATTGACCTCCATTCTCTGAGCCAAGCAAACAAAATGATGCTTGCAGGTACTCCCGTGCTTTTTTTTGTTGAAAATCAATATCATATGATACCTTTGGCAAAGAATATATTTAATGCCAGTTTTTGTTAAGACTAAAATGGGAGCATTTAAAGAATTCTCCCTTTTCTTTGCAATTTTTTTCTAAAGTTTAAGGAAGCTCGTTCCCATTAGAAATTGTTTTTTTTATGGACAAATGGTCAAGGTAAGGGAAAAATATATATTAACGAGAGAAGCAATGAATGAAATTGGAAGATGCAAACCGAGCAGTCATTCACTTGAAGTTGCGTACGGCTATCGTTTGATTCTTCACGCGCTCATTAACAGATTTGTATGGGACAATACCAATCCAATTATTAGCACTTTCCGTGACCTAAAGGAGAATGTAGCGCTGAACGGACCTTGTGATTACAAACCCTTTGAAGAGCATGCTCTCCCCATTTATCAAGACTATTTTGGTAGGAATCATATTGACGAGTGTAACGAATACATCCATGAAGTCTTCTTGGAGCAAGTGAAAATGTACTATATGACACCGTGTACACCAAAGACGCCTGGCGACAATACAAAACGCCAAAAGGGACAGGTTCTGCATACGGTGGATGGGAAAATTTCTGTTGCTCTTGATTGGACACAGGATATTAAAACGGCAGTAAACATGTTGTACTGGGGTTCCCAGGTAGAAAATTGGCTTTGTTATGGAGCTGAAAAGCGCTTGCCTTGTAATAGTCCTTATTACCTTGTCCGTTATGTTAATATTACGTCTAGTCTTTAGGCAGAGGTTTTGCTAGAGAATTTCTTTGTAGTCAGGGCAAAAGAGACTGTTGATCCGAGAGAATTTTTCTTCAATATGGGTTCTTACTTTCGCACATTTGATGCAAAGGAGTGTAGGCTTATACCGTGTGATGAACCCGTGTCTCACGTCGATGTTGAAACTAGGACAGTTACTTCCGATGAAGAAGAGACGTATACTGAAGAATCATTTGTTTCGTTTGATGATGCCGATGGGGAAACGACTACGAAAAGCTGCAAAAAGGCTACGGGCTGTGGGTCATGAAGTATGATAGAGTGGCATCAGATTCGGATTGAGAAATGGACTTTGACATAGGCACTAAAGTGATCTATCTCTACAACAGATTCTATGAGAATGTCTAGAAACTTTTTTAAGGTGCAAAAATTCAACAAAAGTGTCACAATGTCAATCGCCTCAAAATGTCTTATCACTGAATAAAGCAGCACATTTGAAAAGGAGACTAACCTCGAGTTTTTTCATATATAAAGTAAGCTTGTAAAGGCTTACATATCCCAAAATGGGGATACTTTCGTCGCGAGAGTTTAAATAATAGGATGTAA
Organism: Chrysosphaeria jannelii; assembly: GCA_020002325.1. Classification (NCBI taxonomy): domain Eukaryota; kingdom Fungi; phylum Ascomycota; class Sordariomycetes; order Ophiostomatales; family Ophiostomataceae; genus Chrysosphaeria; species Chrysosphaeria jannelii. Next base: position 54,537 of record JAGKRY010000043.1, on the reverse strand, counting down.
ATTGTTGATGAAACCTTCGCAATAATCAGCCATGGTAAGAAAATATTCTAATACCTTTGGATGGCTTTTACACTCATACTACCTTTGACAATGCAAGCCATGCTGTATCAAGAGTTAAGCGAACCTTCGATTAAGCTGCAGTCATTCAGACTGCTATCCCTACCATATTCTATTCAGCTGTACCTTCTTGAATGCCATATCAGCGTTAAAGAACTCTTTTGTCTAGGCCTTGCGAGTAAAAATGTTAATGATCAAGTTGCCGGAGCCTTTCAAGGATATACAGCCAAAAAATGCATTTTTGGAAGCACTACAACAAAAGTTATTGATCCAAAATCTCCAATCATTAGCTTGTCTATATTACAAAAGTTATCTATAAATGAAGCCTTGTATTGTATATCGAAAACAAGATGTATTAAAGATTTTCGCCTCCAGAGAGATTCGACAGTAGATCCACGCCTTCTGCTCAAAATCTTCAAACTTAACCGAGACATCACCTTTATGCAGCTCCCTCCTATAAATTTTGAAAGCAAGTATATTTTCGATAACATTTCAACATATTGCCAGAATTTGAGGTATATTGACCTCACTTCCTCTTGGTGCACCCCTCTAAAAGTGGAGGAAATTGTTTGAGCCTACCCAAAACTACTAGGGCTTGCCTACGACGACTCTATGGGCTCGTCTTATGACTGGAGTCTTCTAGGTACAAGCCTTTTTCAGCACAAGAACTTGAAATACCTCTACATTAACAATCTATCTGGCCACAACTTTGGAGCCTTGTTGAACTCTCATATCCCCACTATGCTGTCGTTGCAAGCTTTATATATTCGGGCAAGGACAAATTTTATCAATTCTCATACCTACCTACTGAAGAATAGATTTCCAGAGCTACGTGCCTTTAATTTAGCCTCGCCATTCATTGATCATGACGAGTTCCCGTTGATATTACCAACATTTAAAAAATTAGAGTTCCTAGATATGAGTGGAATTTTGAATATCTCATCGAACTTTTTGGAATACAAGGTGATCCCTAGTATTGTTAGTGATCACTGTGAAATGCATGTTGAATTGGATACACAGCTCTTCTTTTCGCCTAAGAAAAGAAGTCGACGCATAGTCGTACGTCATGGTGAGCCTATAGCCTCTACTGCTTGTAGTCAATGGCCGAGAATACTTGGCTCTCTGAGTGACACATATTATACTTCTATATAAAAACGATATGAAAAAAAAACTAACTGGTAGTAATATTAAAAATACATCGTGAATGAAACAAAGCAAAAGAGCATAACGATACGCTTACTATACATATACTGGCAAAGTGCTCAAAGTGCAAAACAAAAATACCTCCCAAATGTATGCCCCATTAGACAGAGAAATGCGATGCAACTGTTCGAAAATCTTCAAGATTATTGTCAAATAAAAGGCAAGTAGGGCCTTGTATAGATGAGGCAGCAATGGCAGAAGAAGATTTTCCTTGACAAACCGTCCCCCTTGCCAAATTTGCCTCAAACCATGCGAGACAATCTCCTTTTTTCACAGTTGCTCGTCCATGAAGATCGTAGGCACCCCGCCAGCGTGTAGGGTAATACAAGATGTGTCCCAGCTGTGCGCTATGTTGTGACAAAAGAGGCCCAAATGACTGCGTCGCCTGGACACCAACAAAGGATCGACCATTTGTACAGCATGTTTCGAGTCGTAAAGGGCCCTTTGTGGTGGATGTCCACCGTGGAGTCACTTCCGTCCAAAGAAACAGCTTGGCAATAATTTTGGTGCACTGTGAAAACTCAACGTTTCCATAGACGGAGCTCTCCCATGAATCAAGGATAACTTGAGCTGGACAGTGGATAGACTGGTAGTCAATCCGGTCTCGGACACTAATTTTGACCTCTGTCTGCGGCTTACTACTAGACACACAAATATTTGCACTCCCCTGGCCGTATACATCAATTTTTCTATGAATATTCCAAAGACCCAGAACATTCCCACTATTTGTCGTTATATGGACATTCCCAAAAAATGCTTTTGTCGTCGGCTTTCCAAAAACATGACCGGAGATGACGTCGATCAAGGAGGACGAAATATTCATGATGCAATGGCCAAAACAGATATCTAGGTGATGAGCTCTTATCACGAGACGGCTAAGATGAGAATTTTTTGGAATATGGACAACGACATGCAGCCATAGTCTACCATTTTCTTTGCATTGCGAGTTTACAAGGCGAAGTGTTTGGCTCTCTTTATAAAAAGATGTCACTACTACAGCGTTATAAGCGACACTGCGAACAGTAGCAAAAGCCATCTCACCTGGAGCCGGAACAAAAGAAATAGATCCTCCTACCTGGGCTGGGAGAAGATCACCAACTTCCTCTATGAAAAGTGACGATCCTTTATTTGCGAAGAATGGGTGCATGGACATTTTCGAAACGGCCCTGCTCCAATCCACATCCATTGCACATTTTCCATCCATGGCGAAAGAAAAATATATATCTCCGTTGATAGAGAAAGCAGTTCAGTATAGAAATCACTCTTTGAAAAAAAGTGAGGGAAATGGGGCGCAGAGTGTGAAGGGGTTGAGAGTCTTATATTCTTCTAGGCTTGCAGTCGTGATACTCTTAAAATAGTGTAAACTTTTTTGACAACCAAGAAGCCTTCCTACTAATAAAGACTAGGTGGTCTTATCCTCGTTATTTTCTTCTCATCTCGTGTCAATATTTCTTCTTCTTCTAGTTTTGTACCAATCACAGTCATGCTTTAGGCTAGATTTTGACCAAGCCTTAAAATATAAGACTGTGTACAGTATAGTTCTAGCATCTTGTATGACTTTGCGCAGGCATAAAAAAGGCAGATCAAGGCACAAGGAAAGTGGTTTCATATAATTGGGCAGGCTATTGCTGACATTCTTATTATTAGGCTGAAGCACAAAATATTACTACAGATCCTTGTTGCGGTGTTCTGTAAGAAGATATAATCGAGTGTAATGATGCGCTGCGTTTCCTTTTGGTATTTCTTCTTAAATGTCAGAGGCGCTATTCTAGTGAAATGAAATATACACCTAGGATCTGAAAGTTACAGTTAATCAACATGAGAGCCAAACGCCCAGAGATAGAAATACGTCCACTGCGCTCCTTTCGTTTTTCAGCACTACCACACGGAATACAGCTTCATTTTTTACATTACTATGTAGACATTAAAACGCTGTTCGTCTTTCCATTTATTCATAAACAGCTCTGGGATGTATTTGAAGAGGCTGTGGACGGATGCCGAACGAAGAAATACCTACAGTGGTCCATGGCAGGCCACTCTATCGACCCTCAGTTTTTTACGATGAATTTAAAACTGTTGGGACAACTGGACATGGGGAAAGCATTTTTTTGCATACGGAAAATAAGAAATATCAAGGTTGCCATACTTGGTAGAGGTAGAGAAATAGATCCACGTCTCAACTATGCGTTACTACGACAAAACAGAAATATTCAGTATTTAGATGTATCTTGTTCATTTTTGTTCATGTTGCGACTGCATAAAGATGTTTTGGCTTGTTGCCCCCACCTCAAGTACTTGAAAATTGGTAATTTAGGATGGTCAACGTTGCAAGTGGCAAGCATTCTCGACGCACATCCAGAGCTCATGGGTATTTCCTATGAGGATGACAATTCTTCAGCCGAAGATTGGGAAATACTTGGAAAAAGCTTTTCCCAACACACATCCATTGAATTTTTTCAAATCAGCTCCATCACCAACAGCAATTTGGGTGTATTTTTAAAAAATATTTCATCTGTCCCAACGTTACGAGCTTTGAGTTTACAATCACAGTCTACAATTTCTGCAGATACAACTTCCCTTATGAAAAATATTTTCCCAAACATGGCGGCTATGAAGCTTACATGCAAAGGGATCCCCCCTCGGTCATTAGCGAGAGTGCTTTCTAGAATGAAGCATTTGACATATTTGAATGTTACTCATTTAGATACCGCTAGATATGCTGCTGTTCGGGATATTATCATTCCAAGTATTCAAAGTGGACACTGCGAAATTGTAGTCAGCCCTTTTGAGGGGAGAGAGCGTTTCGGAGTTGATGAGAAGAATCCATATTTGGTTGTGAGCAAAGGACAAAGCAGGCCGTCGCCTGATGGCAGTGATTGGTCGACAAAGATATACAGTCTGTCGTTTTATGCCGAGGTTCAGATATAGTCCCACAGCCTTGAAGTTATCGCAAGGTGCTGTCTTGGACTGCGCCTTCTTCAATGATATCTATCGACACGTGATGCAGCACATGACGAGAGGTGGGAGTACTTCTGTATGTACCGGTCCTGAATCGGAGGCTCTTGAGTCAGCGACAAAACCAACAAAAAACATTGGAAAAAAAAGACAAAGAAAAAAAGGACTGGCAAAAAACCGGCAACCAAACAAAAAAGTATTGCAGTATGGCGGCTCGGCGACTTATAGTTATGCCGTGGCGCATGGCGCCCATGGGCGTCCGCCACAGCTCCAACAGCTCAACGTCGGCCATTGCATACAAGGCTCTTCGCCGTCGACAAGCTCCGTTGCCCATCAGCGACGCTCCGCCGGCGTGGTCTGCGCAGGCTGCAGTGTCAAACATTCTGTACGAGACTCCCACGCCCTCTTCAGAGCCTTCCACACGCCATATCCTCAATTGCTTGGTGCAGAACGAGCCAGGTGTGCTCTCGCGTGTGTCGGGCATTCTTGCGGCCCGTGGCTTCAACATCGACTCGCTGGTGGTGTGCAGCACGGAGGTGGAGGATCTATCACGCATGACAATTGTTCTTACGGGCCAGGATGGCGTCGTGGAGCAAGCTCGCCGCCAGCTGGAAGACCTTGTGCCTGTGTGGGCCGTGCTTGATTACACGAGTGCAGCGCTTGTCCAGCGTGAGCTCCTGCTTGCCAAAGTGAATATCCTAGGCCCTGAGTACTTTGAGGAGCTTCTGGCACACCATCGTGAGATCACGGCGCCTGTAGATGCTAATGGCGAGCCGCAGGAGCCGTCTGTGACGCTTTCTGATGCCGGAGAGGACTTTCATCCCAGCCGATTGGCTGCCAGTGAGGCTCTCCGCCACAAGCATGAACACTTAAAGAGCATTACCTACTTTACTCACCAGTTTGGTGGCAAAGTGCTCGACATCAGCACAAATAGTTGCATTGTCGAGGTCTCGGCCAAGCCCACGCGTATTGATTCTTTCCTCAAATTGGTGGGACCTTTTGGCATCCTTGAGTCAGCCCGTACGGGTTTGATGGCCCTTCCTCGCTCTCCGCTGCACGGGCCAGCGGATGAGCAGCCAAAGGAAGCTGATGAGGTCGTGGATGCTAGCCAGCTTCCTCCCGGTTGAGCTTTTTTTTCATTTTACTAGCTTTGAAAGAACTTGGATAGCCTCTTTAGCGCCTATTGATCTTATCTTGCATCAAACCACTTTTTTTATTTTTTTTGTTATAGTAGAGAGGTATCCTTGATTACGCCCTTGTTGATAATAAATGCCTCCAGCGTCGCAATGGCCGTCCATAGACGGTTCTCTGCCTCTGGGAAGACGAGCGAGTGCTCGCCATAAAAGACTTCATCGTCAACTTCCTCCTTGTGCCGGGGGAGACAATGCAAAAACTTGTAGTCCTCCTTGACACCGCTCTTCTTGAGAAGTTCTGTTGTGACTTGGAACCCAGCAAAGGCCTTCATACGCTCGGCCGTTTCCTTTTCCTGGCCCATAGAGACCCAAGTGTCAGTCAGGACGACATCAGCGTCCTTAAGAGCCTCCTCAGGCGATCTCGTCTCGGTCAACGTCGAGTTATCGCCGGCCGAAAGAATGACCGGACGGATCCGGTCTAGGATCTTGTATGCCTCGGGCGTAGCCACAGAAAAGTTCACGCCTGCCTTGAAACAGCCAATGGCAAAGTCGTTGAGGACATTGTTGGCATCGCCAACCCATGTAAACTTTTTGCCCTCAAGGCCTAGCGAGTTGTTCTTGCTAGGGCCATCTTTACCAGCACCAATTGTCTCATAAATGGTCAAAAAGTCGGCCAGAGTCTGCATGGGGTGGTAGTCCTCAGAGAGCGCATTGACCACAGGTACGGATGAGTACTCGGCTAGTTCTTCAATTTCCTTGTGCTTCCCAACACGTGCAATAATGCCCGACGTCATGGACGAAATAACGGTGGACGTGTCACGCATGCACTCATTGACCTATTGTTAGTATTGTTTCTTTTTTTTTCCTTTCATATAAAAAAACGTACTCCCAGCTGGATGTCGTCTTTGCCCAGAAACATGGGGTGACCGCCGAGCATGGCTACCGCAGACTCGCAGGACACACGAGTACGGGTGCTGAGCTTGTTGAACATGATGGCCACGGCCGGTCGGCCTGCAAAGTAGCCCTTCAATTGGGGCGGCACTTTACCTGATTTAAAGGCCTTTTTATGCGCAGCAGCATTACGGACAAGCGTGGTAAACTCAGTCGACGTCAAGTCCGCGATGGACATGAAATGTCGGGGCGTCATCGACTGTGCCGTTTTTAATGCAGCCGCCATTGTCTCGTTGAAAAGATTCAATCCAAGCCAGAGGGCCCTAGTGGTCTTTATGCAACTTTTTTGTTCATTTTTTACACTTGGCAGCGAAGGGTTTTTTCGAATGTACCCGCAAATATGTATAAATTTCCCCAACACCTTTCACCGCATGAGTCGATGCTTGTTTCAACTTTCAAGTTTCAGCCGCTGACTCATTGAGCTATAAGAAGCTCAAAATAGTCATACGTGGTAATGATGCAGCTTCCTTTCCGAACCACTCTTACGTAGGAGTGGCAGAAATCCGGCACATCTCGCAATGAGCTGCCCTACCGAACCCGCCGATGCTCGGAGCAGGGCATCGTTGCCCGAGTCACGTGAATGCTACAGAACCTAATTGATGACTACTCATGTTACTCATCACGCCCCACAGAAGCATCGCAAAGCTTCAGAGAATTTGTTATGGGGGATGCCAAGGTGCGTAGAGTGGTCGCGCGCGCGCTCAATCGCTGGCAATGCTCTCCATACTCACTTCTTAGATAGAATAGACTTTTTCCTCCACACAATGCGCTCGCAGCTGCCGCGCCACACTGTGCATCGCTGCCTCGGCAACGGCCTGAATAGGGCTATCATAAGGCCGTACCTTCCTCCACAAACTACTGCGCACCTTCCTTCGCCACCACAAATAAAACAACGCCCATTTTCCAGTACTTCAACACGCCCCATTTTTGACTCCTTCCGCAAGGCTGCTCCTAGGACACTAAAGGAACAGTTGATTGAGCCAGGCTTCGATACAGTGCTGCAATTCAGGAAAAGTGTTGCCGAAGAGAGTCGACCACCTCCATTGGATGAATTGTATCAGGCTTTTGGTGATTTCTTTTCGTACAAGCAGCAGTTTGTGAAAAGAGTGAATGCAACACAGGCCGAATGGTTTGGACAGCTCTTTACGTACTTGGCCAAGTCCGATGGTGGTCTCCGTAGCTTTGAAACGCCCACGCTTCGCATAGCCCGGGATGCACTAGCGATTTATCCAGGGAAGATGCCTGAGGGGTCTCTTCCCGAGATGGACCCGAGTACAAAGCATCATTTGCATCTTTGTAGGGAGATTTTCAAGGAGATTTCACGCAGGGGGGCCCTATTTTCAGACGATTATCATAAACATTTGACTGTTCTTTGTCAGTACGGAGCCTCGCTAGAAGCTGTTCAAGAATTGGAAAAGGAAAAACCAGTGGAGGGACGACTAATTTCACAGCGGGAAACTGGATTCCATTTGGTTGTGCTAAAAGGGTTGGCCCGGGAAAATAGAGAAGAGGCTCTATTGAAACAGCTTGCCTTTTCCGAAGCGTTTGGTATAAAGTTTACGCCTGCGTTTCACGCTGTCATGACGTCTTTTTATTGTCGGAGGAATGATTTTGAAAATGTAAAAAAATGGTTTGATAGGGGCATGAATGGCTATATGCCGTCTGGCCAAGCCTATGCCTCCATCCTCCAAATGGCCATTCAAAACCCCAAGAGCCCTGCGCTCGCCTGGGTGAACTATGTCTTCCAGGACTTGTGTGATATCAATCCAGGCAAGGAACAGTGGGACGTCATCTTCCAATGGGCCGTTTCTATCCATGGTAAGGGTGCCAAGGACATTCATCGCATGATCAGGACCATGCTGTCCCATAACAAGGGCCATATTCAAAGTGGACCCGATGTCACGACGATCAATGGACTTATCCAAGCGGCAGCTCGTCGCGGTGATGTCTTGCTAGCAGAGCGCTTTGTCCAGATGGCAGGGCATGATGCGCTGGATATCCCATTGGATGCACGCACGTACATTCTACAGCTCGAGTACCGAATACGCGCGCATGACCTAAGCGGAGCGCATGTGTCCTTTACGAGTCTCCAGTCGTTGGACTGTGCAGACAATGAGGATGCCCCTGTCATCAACGAGTATCTGCGTGAGCTGTGTGCGTCGTGCATGCCAGACAAGGAGAAGGGAGCCGTTAATCAGACAACACAGGATACTCTTCTGTTGCAGCGCATTCGCGAGGTACTAGAGGATACCGAGCGTCGCCAGGTGCCTCTGGAGCCTGAGACTGTCGTTTCGCTGTGCAAAGCTTACCTCGTGCACGACTCGCAGTACGATGTCATGGACGTTTTATCTGTGCATGCCCTGCAGTACTCTGTGCACGAGCGTGCCATCGTCCAGAACGCGTTTGTGCAGTACATTTCCAACCAAAAGACGTCCACGGCACGTGCCTGGGAAGCATATAACTTGCTGCGACAGTACTTTGCAGAAACACCACCGGCCGTTCGGATGCGTCTGATGATTTCTTTTTTCCGTCGACGGCGTCCTGATATGGCATGCTACATATTCGGCCACATGCGAAGCGCCAATGATGCGGCGCAACGGCCAACAGCAGATATTTATGTGCGTTGTCTTGAAGGTCTTGGCAAAACACCAGATGCTACAGGCTTGAGCATGGTGCATAATATGCTCAAAATGGACACACTGGTGCAGATTGACACTCAGCTGCGGAATGCACTTATGCTAGCCTATACGGCGGTTGGAAACGCTACGCGGGCCGTTGACTTTTGGGATGAGATTAACCTTTCCAAGGAAGGCCCGTCGTATGCTAGCCTGGCCATTTTCTTCTGGACATGTGAAAACCTTCCCGGTGGCGATGTCAAGGCCAGAGACGTGTGGGCAAAGCTGCAACGGATGGACATTGAGGTTCCACCGCGGGTGTATGATGCGTATATTGGAGCATTGGCTGGCCAGGGTCTTTTACAAGAAGCACAGCAGCTGATTGAGACCATGGACCGCACCATGGGGTTTGATCCAACGGTGAATACTTTCGGCATGGCGTGCAATGCATTGCCGGGACAGAATTTACAAAAAGACTTTGCTAAGTGGGCAGCACAGCATTACCCGAAAGAATGGGAAGCTGTAAAAAAGCTAGGGTGTAAGCCCACCATAGACGGATTACGAAGGTATGGGATACCGAGGGAAATGAAGGCATGAGTTTCTTTTGTTCGTTTTCATTGTACATTGAAAAGTTTATAGAATAATACCTTTTTAATTTTTCAAACTCAATTCCGCCTCTTGATCCCCGCTTTAGACGATCCTTTAAGGCACCCCTTGTTGAAAGCTTATTTTTTTTTCATTGTGCGCATGAAACCATGTTAAAATCTGTTGATTTAATGGCTCGTCTTCCAGCAGAGTTGAGGGTTTGTATTCTGAAAAATCTTTCGCCATGTGAGCTGTACACATGCTGTTATGCTTCAACGGAATGGCGGCATATAATTACAAGTCAAATCACTGCAGTGCTGCCACAAAACCTACCACTCAGCAAGAAAGGAGCATTTCAGTGGCTTCGCAACTACTCTCTTCGATCCAAGGGGCGATTTAGATTGTGCCGTGCTGAATTTGACATTCGTCTCAAATCATAGCGTCGGATTTTGTTAGGAGAGGCAGCCACTGACGGCAAGTTCTCCCTACATTACCATAAAGGGCATGTAGTCTATGGAAATAATAAAGCTTTTTTCGTTTTAGACTATGTGTCGTCGACGTTTATTGACTACGAGACTCTCGGTGATGCCAATGTTTTTGGTGGAATCAGTGGCGACACCATGATTACCCTTGGGAAAACCCATATGGCCATTTACAATTTGGAACACGGCCATGTCTTTCAGGCTGACCTCCCAGAACCCATGGTTTTCAGCGCACTTCTTGGGAAAAGAATTGTCCTCAAGGCGAAAAGCGAGACTATATATTCTTACACTATTGGTGGAGGCTTTCAAAAAGCCGATACGAGCCATATGGACAACATTTTTTGAGGGAGGATAACCCAAAAGTCACTCAATATAAAGAGTCTTATTTTATCATGGTTCCCAACACGGATGCGTTTCATTATTGTAAAATACTCTCCGAGACGTAAGGCTCTTGTAGCTTCCCCCAAGATTTCTCAGAGATTGGATGCATCAGATCAACAAGGGAGGGCCCACCAATTCGAAAGCCTTTGACTGAAGTTGAGTGGTTTGTATTGGATGGGCTGGGTATTGAGCAATTCACGGGTGTAGAATATGTCCTTTCTGTTCCAGGACACGAGACAAATCGAATGCCCCACCTTCTCATCGATGACGATTTTTTTATCAAAGTACTACAACATAGAAGGGCCCTTATATGACTTTATGAGAGTTTGATTTAGTCCTCTGAGAGACCTCCCATATGTATAGACATAGTTTGATTCCGTGCTGCTGATTGGACCGTTTGAATCACTTCTATCGAAAACTCGTTACCCGAGGCCGCCCGCGGCGTTGCGACCGGCGCGGCGCCCCCGGCAGCATCTGCGGCTCCTCCCCCTGCACTGTCTGACCAGTGGATCGGGGGGAGCCCCTTTTCAGCAGCCCGTCAGGCCGCGCAAGCCCTTGACAAGCCGCCTATCACCCCAGATGCGTTCTGGCAGAGGTCATCTCTACAAGAAGATGCCCCGCCCTCCCGAGCACCCGCTTGCCTCGAACGGTCCACACCGGCCCGGCCCGCTAAGCCGGACCAGCGTAAGGCCCCTGCCCCCTCCCCCAGCCAACGACCTGGCCAACCGATCTCGCGAAACCGTCTGGTGTTCCGCTTTCCCAGCACTGAGACATTTGCCTCGCCCCTCCAACCCCAGCAGCTGCGGCGGCAACCTCCTGACCGCTGACATCCGCGGAAGCGACGACGCTGTCGATAGAGTGCGGCAACACTCTCGCAGCCGTCGTCGCAGCCTCGTGAGCCGTGCCGATCGTGCTGCCCGCCCTCTGGATTCCCAGACCCCTGTGCCCAGGTCCACGCGTGCTACTGTGAATGGAACGGCACAGGCCAAGCCCGGGAAGAGGTAATACGCCGAGGAACGCTTTTTTCATCACCATAAGTGCCATGACGTCATTAATGCCCCTCCACCCCACTGAATCACATGACTGTTCTTTACTAGCGGTGCTTTTTTCTAAAAAAATTAGATTGACAAGAAAAGTCGAGAATGAAGAGCGAGCAGGTTGTTGAGGCGCTTGGAAAGCTTGCGGGTGATTTCCGCTCTGCCGATCCATCGTTGCGGGCCCTGGACAAGCATCTAACGCTGCGTACATATCTTGAGGGCTATTCTTTGAGTGATATCGACAAGAAAGTATGGGTTGCCATTGCCGAAAACCGTGCATTAGTGTCTTTTGTGCGCCGTGGAGCACTCGTGAACCTGAAGAGATGGTTTGTGTATGTGGAGGATGTCCACCCGGAGATCCAGGAGTCCGTAAAGGCCGCGAAAGCCGCCGAAAAAGCCAAGGTGCAGGCGGCCAGCAAGGCTGGTGCTAGCTACAACCTGTCTCTTCCTGATTCCGACAAGGGCGTCGTGACACGTTTCTCGCCGGAGCCTTCGGGATATCTCCATATTGGCCATTTGAAGGCAGCGCTACTGCCAGATCACTTTGCCAAGGTTTATAACGGCACTCTGTTGCTCCGTATAGACGACACCAACCCTTCAACAGAGAAAGGAGAGTATGAGGAGTCTATTATTGCCGACTTGGGCCTGATGGGGATAAATTTTCACTCGCAGTCGCATACATCGGACCATTTTGAGCTTTTGGAAGAGAATCTCTTGAAGCTCATTGACATGGGTGCTGCCTTTGCAGACGACACCGATGCGGAAACAATGAAAAATGAGCGTACTAGCCTTCTAGCATCAAAGAACCGTGACATGTCAGTCGAGGAGACTCGTCGTCTATATGGCGAGATGAAGAAGGCTTCTGAAGAGGGCCAGCGCTACTGCATACGTGCCAAAATCTCGTACAACAGCCCCAATGGTGCACTCCGGGACCCAGTCATCTACCGTGTCAACATTTTGGCCCACGCCCGCACTGGCAACAAGTGGAAGGCTTATCCTACGTATGACTTTGCCTGTCCCATTATTGATAGCCACGAGGGCGTCACACACGCTATGCGTTCGACAGAGTACACAGACCGGAACCCTCAGTATAAGTGGTTCCAGAAGACATTGGGCTTGCGCAAGGTGCACATCTTTGACTTTGCACGTCTGAACTTTATCCGTACATTCCTGTCTAAGCGCAAGCTTGGCAAGCTCGTCGACACCGGACGAGTCTGGGGCTGGGACGACCCGCGCATGCCAACGTGAGTTTTTTTTTTTTATTATTTTATTTTGCTAATATCTAGTGTTCGTGGTGTTCTTCGCCGTGGCATGACCCTTGAAGCTCTTCGTGACTTTATTCTCAAGCGTAGGTGCACTCTACACAATCAATTACAGCGCTAATAGTACTAGAGGGTGCTACCCGTTCCGTCAACTTTATGGAATGGGGTGCGTTCTGGGCTGTTAACAAAAAGGCGATTGACCCAGTCGCCCCCCGCCACACTGTCGTCTCTCTCAAAGACGCTGTGAAGGTCACTGTAACTGGTACCGATGTACCAGCCGAGCCATTGTTCGAGGACAAGCCTTTGCACGCCAAAAACGCCTCTGTTGGCACAAAAAAGGTTAGCTTCTCCGATTGCATTCTCCTCGACCAAGCCGATGTCAAGCTCATGAAGGTCGGCGAGGAGATCACTCTCATGAGCTGGGGCAATGCCATTGTCCGTGCTCTCGAGAGTGACGGCGAAAAGATTACGTCAGCAATATTAGAGTTGCACTTGGCTGGTGACGTCAAGAAGACGGAGAAGAAGGTCACGTGGGTCTCCACCAAGGGCCAGACGACGGTGCCTGGCGAGGCGTGGGAGTTTGACTATTTGCTGAAAAAGGACAAGCTCGAGGATAACGATGTGCTAGAGGACTTTTTGACGGAGACGACGAGCACGAAGGAGGAAGTTATTGGTGGGGAGTGCATGAAGACGCTCAAGGCGGGTGATATCATCCAGCTGGAGCGTCGTGGGTTTTTCCGGGTTGACAAGGGTCTTTCTGACTGGCCCACCGACGAGAAGAACCCCCGTGTGGTCATGTTTATGATTCCCAGTGGGAAGTCGGTGTAAGGAAAATGTTATGTAAGCAATATAGCAATGACGTAGACGAGGCCCCACTTAGTATATAATTTCTCCCGAGGGGCATTCTTTTTTGGAGGAAATAGAAAAGAAAGCTGTGTTTGGAGTCATTCTAGACCTCGAAGAGACGCCAATACAATGCAAACAATAGGTTTACTAGGAGGCGGTCAACTTGGACGCATGTTGTGTGAAGCAGCATCACCATTGGCCGTGCCAATTGCTGTTTTGGACGCTACAGACTCGCCAGCAAAGCAGATTAATGCGAATAAAAAGAACATTGATGGGTCCTTCAAGGATGGAGACAATATCCGGAAACTAGCGTCCTGGAGTGACGTAATGACGGTAGAAATTGAGCATATTGATACAAAAGTGCTCGAGGAACTAGAAGAAACTGGGAAAGCCGTGCATCCGTCGTCCAAGACGCTTCAATTGGTGCAAAACAAGTTCAACCAAAAGGAGTTCTTGGCCAAAAATGGCGTCCCCGTGGCCGAACAAGTGGCTGTGGGGATCATTGACAAGGATCTTCCACAGATTGCGGAGAGGTTTGGCTATCCCTTTATGCTCAAGGCCCAAAAGGACTCGTATGATGGACGAGGAAACTATAAGGTTGCCAGTGCCGAGGACATCTACCGGGCCACCCAAGAGTTCAAGGACATGGATTGCTATGCAGAGAAGTGGGTGCCATTTGTCATGGAGCTCTCTGTCATGGTGGTGCGTCTTGAAGATGACAATGGTGCACTAGAGCGTGTTGTGCCCTATCCCGTGGTGGAAACTGTCCATGAGGACAGTGTGTGCTCGTATGTATACATGCCGCCACGGATCCAGGAGAATCTGCATGAAATATCCAAAAAGGCCCAGGATGTTGCCTGCAACGTAGTCAGCCACCTATGGGGCCGTGGCATTTTTGCCGTGGAGCTCTTCTTGACGGAAAAGAATGACATTGTTGTCAATGAAATCGCCCCTCGGCCACACAATTCTGGACATTTGACAATCGAGGCTGTTCCATACATGTCTCAGTTCAAGGCACAGATTACCTCTATCCTCGGCCGCCCCTTTCCCCAGTGCATTGTACCCCATGTCGACTCTGCCCTAATGATCAATATTCTGGGCGGTGCCAAAGAAGATGCCCACAATGTTCTCCTGCATGCTGCCGAGGACCTTATGGCTGCTCGCCCAGATATTGGTGTTCATATCCACATGTACGGCAAGGCTTCCAAGCCCGGCCGCAAAATTGGTCACATTACACTAACCGGTCCGCGTATTCCACTGGAGACTCTGCAAGCAAAGGCGCGCATTCTGATGAATATTAGCCAAGACATCCGCAAGGACCGCATTGCCTCGTCTTCGGCACAGCTCCGGCCACAAACAGTCGTTGCACAGCCAAAGGATGTCCAAGCTGCGAAGCCTTTGGTGCTGGTGACCATGGGATCCGACTCGGATCTTCCCGTCCTCAAGGCGGGCATTGACATCCTTCGGCAATTTGGCGTGCCGTGGGAGATTGACATTACCTCGGCCCATCGGACACCAGCCAAGATGGGCCAGGTCGCTGAAGAGGCTGCTGCTCGCGGCATACGGGTTATCATTGCAGCGGCTGGCGGTGCTGCTCATTTACCAGGGATGATGGCGGCATATACACCATTGCCTGTGATTGGCGTGCCTGTCAAGGCCACGCACTTGGATGGTCTTGACAGCTTGTTAAGCATTGTTCAAATGCCGGTATGTTTTATTTCATATATTTCATCGTATTTCTTTTCTTTCTTTTTTGCTTTATAAAGAAAAAAAAAGGCTAACTAGGGTATAGAGGGGTGTGCCTACAGCCACTGTTGCCATTAATAATTCAACAAATGCAGCTCTTTTGGCCATTCGTATGCTTGGCTCTTTTATACCCGAGCTGCAGGAAAAGATGGTTGCGTACCAGAAAGACATGGAGAATCAAGTAAAGGAAAAGGCTGAGAAACTAAAGAGCATGTACCAGACACCTTAGGCTTCTCTTCTAATCAAATCTGCTATGCCATGGCAGGTCGTTGTGGATAAATAAATTATCAATGTCCTCCAGTTCGAGGCCCATTGTTTCTGGGAAGAAAATATGAAGAATTGGTAAAAATGAACAGTTGAGAATGGAAAAAATGAGGTATGTCTTCCAACCAATATTTTCAATAGCGATAGGTGTGACTTGAACAACCATCTATGAATGAGTACCCATGAACAAGCGGAGAAGAAGAACAAAAAGGACGAAAATAAACGTACATAGTTGATGATCCAATTGGACGCTGTCGATATAGACGATCCAACTTGACGAAGGGGGAGGGGAAGAATCTCTGATGGATAGACCCAGACAGTTGCCTGGAAGCCAATAGTAAATGCACCTTGAAAGACGAAAAGGGCGGCTGCAGCCCCTATGGAAGCACTCTTGGACCCATTTTCAACGAACCCCGCTTGCATAGCCATAACAACCGCCATGATAGAGACCATGGACAGGAGCAATGGCCGTCGTCCCACTCGGTCAATGAGGAACCAGGGAATAAACGAGGCCGCAAAGAACCATGTCTGCAACACACCAGACATGAGGGACGCCATGTGCGGGTCGAAGCCAATACTTGAAAAGATGGTCGCTGAATAGTAAATGATGGCATTGATGCCACCGAGCTGCTGGAAGGTTTGAATGGTAACAGCGAGAGCAAGGCGACGACGGCTTGCATTTTTATTCTTGCAAAGCATCGTCCAAGGGTCTTCGTGGGTGAGGGCATTTGTAATAACCTTATATAGGTCCTCTGCTTCCTCTGGGCGTGTACGCTGCAGTGCGTGTCGACAGTCGTCCATTTTCCCATGCATGGCCAGCCATCGGGGTGTCTCTGGGATAACAGTCAGCAGGGCCATCATGACGAGCAAAGGAATGGCTTGCAGGGCAATCGGGAGACGCCAAGCCAAAGAGCTTCGGATTGTATTTGTGGTGGCATAATCGATCCAATAGACGATGCAGATACCAAAGTTGAGCATGGAAAGCTGTGCGCAGACATGGATACCACGCTGCGATGCAGGGCTAAATTCGGCCTGGAGCACAGGTACGGTGGAATTAACGATGCCCATGCCCCATCCTGCGACAATCCGCCCTACAATGATCTGTGCTCGCGTAAAGGAAGACGCCTGTATGGCAGTTCCAAAAAGAAGGAGGACGGCTCCGGTGAAGACAGTTCGGCGGCGGCCGAGTCGCTCGCCGATTAGGGCACTTGTGAGGGACCCAAAAAAGCAGCCGACCTCGTAAATGGCCACTATGAGACCCGTAATGGTCGCACTAGGTGAGCCAAAGGACTGGCGGAAGGCTGTAGAGTCTACGAGACCCCCCATGAGGCCATTATCAAATCCCACGAGCATAAAACCAAGGGCCGTTAGCAGCCATATCCATAAAAGGTGCATGGTAGTATGTATATATATTCGATGTGCACAAGGTGGGATGGTTGTACATACGCGACGCGGCCGTGTATTAGAGGTGGCGTCTGAGACATGGCAGTACAATTTACACCTAGACACATACACTCAAAGCAACAGCCAATGCTTTATCCATCCCAGGACAAATGGTGAGCTCATACCTATCGTTTCCCGTCACAACTTTTCCTATGTGTGCAGCATCACGGCGTGTCATTATGGCGACATCTTGATTTGTATCTGCATCCACCATAGCGATTTTCTTTCTCATCAAATCCCCAGAAATGTGAATCGTCTTCTGATCCCCATGTTCGTTGGTATACACGGCTTCAGCCTTTATACTTGCGACTATACATTAGATGGTGGAGCCTACAGAAAACAAAACACCCCCTTACACCTTGAAGCAAATGTGACGGTACAGACATGATTGTCCTTTGTAATGTCAAACGTCAAGTGTAAGCGCAGCGGCCGTTTCCGAATGAAACAAACCAGTTCGTCATCAGCTGTAAGCATTTCTGTTTCACGGTGGACCGAGCCGGCTTTTTGAGACAGACGAAAAACACCAATGAACTGATCATTGAGAATGTTGTACTGCCCACCAAAAATAGAGGCGAATTTCTCATCTAAAAAGAGGGTCTCCTTTTCGACGGCATCATAGCCCGAAAAAAATGTATATGACATGGCAAGAGGTTGGTATGTAGTCGAACAAGTTTAGAGGAGAGTAGGATAAAGAGGCCAATACGAAAGCTCCATCACGTGTGAGGAGAGGATGTGCGATAAATTCTTCAACTAGCCCCTGCACGAAATGTTTTTTTTATAAAAAAGTTAAATAGAGGCGCAGCAAAGGAGGGTGTTTCTTTGTGAACGATTTCCTTCTTTCGTCTCAACGACACCTTGAAAAGCCGAGATATTTTGAAAGGTGACGTCACTTCAAAAGTATGTCTTGATCTACATACAAAATTTTAAAAAGTTTAAATTTATTTATGGATTAATACAAGCATACATACCTCTCGTATTTCCCCACAATATCCAGAGATGTCACTTGTCCCATGCCGCATGAGATAGGTTGCTCTGCCATAAATAGAGGGGCAATTCCTTCTGACCATCCTTTGTAAAAAAAATCTCAACTTTCTACCAAAAAATGGCAATTGGCATCTTTCCAGAATATATTTCCCAGCAGGGAGAAACGCTTCTTCTCAAGGAGAAGATTATGTCCCTTTCAGGTGACAGCTTTGACATTACTGATTCCAATGGCCTAGGTGTTCTGCGTATCAAGGGAAAGGTTGCTTCTTTTCATGGACGAAAAGTTGTGTACAATGAGAACAACCAGGAACTATTTGATATTGCCAAGCAGACTTTCCATATCCATGACACGTATGCCATTGAACAAAACAAGAACAAAATATGCACAGTCAAGTTTAATCTATGGGAATGTAAGGCTTCTATACAAATTATACCACGTAAAAAGGAACAAGAAAATAGCTAACCAACAGTGCTGGGGTCAGAGGCCACGGTTAGCTTTACCAACTATGACTCGTCTGAAAAGACGTTGAAAATGAAGGGAAACTGGAGGGCAAAGGAAATGACCGTGACGGACACGGATTCTGGTATTGAACTAGCCAAAGTGACCAGAAAAGCGTTCAATTGGAGAAATATGCTTACTGACCAAGACACATACTATCTCACGGTGGCGCCAGGAATGGACAAGGCACTGGCATGTGCTCTTTGCATCTGTTTTGATGAAAAGGAGAATGACAAGCCCAGCTCATAAATGCTCCCATCACGTGTACACGTGATTGGTTTCATGACACCAAGTTTCTTTGATGGTCATACATTATTTATAGAAAGAATACAAGTATTGTCTTTTTTTTAATTTCGCTCTTTTAAGGGAAAATGTCGACGCATGTTTTGTTTCCAGAGTTTGTTGCGGATACAGAGCAAACGCTTCAACTCAGGGAGCATTTGTCTTCCATTAAGAGCGGGACGTTTGATGTGTTGGATGAACGTGCCTTGGGCGTTTTTCGTATTGATGCCAAGTTCGGTTCATTGCACCGTTTAAAAACAATGTACACGTCGGACGAGACGATGCTCTGCCAAATTAAAAAAAAGCCCCTAGCTCTGCACTCTACCTTTTCCATTCAAATGGATGAGCGTGTGCTGTGCACCGTCCGTTTCGAAATTAAATGTAATTGAATGATGAGATCCAAAAAAGAGTCAAAAAAAGAAAGGCTAATGGGATAGTTCTTGCTATTGAGGGAACGGCAAGCTATACCAATATCAACGGCGTTGAAAAGACGATCCACATCAAAAGTGACAAGCGGAGAAAGACAATGGCTATGCTGGACGGCGAGACGGACACTGAGCTCGCTCGAGCGAGTCGATCTTTGCTCACTGCTAGCAATATCGTGGCTGGTAGGGATACCTATTCCCTCACAGTAGCACCCGGTATGGACATGGCCTTGGCCGTAGCTTTGTGTGCCTGTTTTGACGATAAAAAGGGCGAGGCTAGACGCCATTCAGCATAGTTCCGTCTTTAATCTTATTTATAAAAGGCTAGAATATTACAAACTTTATTGGAAAGAAACGAATGCGAAGTGGACTATCAAAAAAAAAAAAAATGAAAAGCAAAAAAAGAAAAGAATGTGATTCTTTTTTTGTAACCAGAAAGAATCCAAAGAATCATCGTGCCTGTTGATGAAGCTTGGCAATATAGTAAATAATCAACGACTTTGGGTCGTCATGCACACCCCGCAGGGCCTCCCACAGCTGCTCATCGCCTATACGTCCCTGCAATGCCACACAAAAGTGAACAGCGTCCATGCGGACATTCGGCTTGGAGCTATCCAAACACTGCTTCGCCACAAGCCCAAGTGTGCCAAGCTCCGCTTCGTTGGGGATAAACTGCGGACGGGCAGAAATGAGGGCCGTCAGCATGTGAAGACCCATGCTCATGAGGTTGGCAGGCGCCGTCTTGGCCGCAATGGCTTCGCTCAGGTCGTGAGAAATAGAAAGAGCAATCGCACTCGCATCCCCAAACAGGACCAGCTCTTGCACTATCAACTCAAGACCGGCAATAATGTGTGGATATTCGTCGTACGTCACTCGCGCCGCCAAAATGGCCTCAATGGCACGCGGCACATGCGGCTCGAAATTAGGACGCGAATGCTTCAGCATAATCTTAATCGTGGCCAGGATTTGCGCCATAATGTCCTGTGCCTTGGCCACACTCACATTCGCCATGGGTGTTTCCAAGTAGCCAAAAAGACCCATGAGGAGGGCATTATACCGGTTCTCCACGAACAAAACAGAGGCATTAGACCCTTCGCACGTGTCACGGATAATGGCCTGCAGCTTGCGGAAGCCATGGGCATCTAGTGAGTGCGCCAGCACTTTGCTAATGCCACTATCCAGCAACCGGCTGTTGCGTCTGGCTTTTTCGTCATTTACAAAGGCAGCACCATCGCTCGACACAGACAATGTAGACACTGACGGCGCCAAAATCGTCGGGCTCAAAGCCCGGTCCTTCGTGCCATCTGTCGGTGCATCCTTGGCTGCACTGCTGACAGCATCTTCCATGACGATATCATCTACTTGATCTGTTCGCACCACGGCATCTGCATGCTCATCAACAATCGTCGACGGCGAGGTCTGTGATAAATGACCCTTAGACTCATCACCAACAGACAAGGGCTCACCGCCTACTGCAGCATCCATGTCCACGTCCTCGGCGGCTTGGGCCGCAGCAATGACAGGAATAACAATGTCGCTTCGGGATGGCGTTGGGCATTTTGCCTCTTGATTGGCAGGCACCTGGAGTGGAGACCCAGCCAGAGACACAGGAGACGTGGATGATTTACGAGAGGGCACTGGCGAGACAGTAGACTTGGGGGATGTAGGACACGTAGACGGCACTGGGGAACGGACACGAGAGGGGGAGGCTGTATGGGAGGGCATGGCATGACGGACAGACGTAGGGGAGAGAGGGGCATTTTCAGGCTGTGTCTGTGACTTTGTAGGGGTTATATCCATGGGAATAGGGCTCGTCGCTTTGAAAGCAGCATGGTGGGCTGGGGGTTAGTTTTTCCGAATAAAACATGCATTTGAAGTATAAATTTACCTTTTGGAGGGCTCCTTGGCGATCGTGCGTCTGTCTTGGCAAGAAGGGGAAGACGCCCTGGTGAGCCAAGATTAGATTCACTCGAGGCTGATTGGTGTCCTGGCTGCGGCCGTGGAACTATCCTCTTAGGAGAGTCGTTGGAGGCTGTGGCAGACACAACGGCCCGTTCCCTTTCAACATCTGAAAAAAATGGGTCGTGGCTGCGGACGGAATATGGCCCTGCTGTGGCCGGTCGGACAATAAGATCTGGCCTTCGCTTTGTAGGCCGCACGGGCGCCACAGAAAGACCGCCTTCGCGACGTCCGCTTGGAAATTGCGTTACAGCCTGCAGCGACCTGGACGCCTGGGCAGCGTTAGAGACCACAGGCGTGCTGGAAGACAATGCTGTGCGGATTGGAGACAGCTGTGCCATGGCAGACTCTGGGCGGGGGGGCATGTTCCGGGCGGCCATGGCTTCCTTTTTCCTGGCCATCATGGTCTCACGCAAAGACGTCCGGTTGGCGTCTGCAACCTTGGGGCCTGGCCTGCTAGCATGGACAGTCGGCTTGGCCTTGGCCTTGGGATTGCTGCTGTCCTTTTCTAGCAGTCTCTGGGCCGTTGTGTCGAGTTTTTCCATGATGAGCTCGGCCCGTGAGGGACAGAGGGCTGCAAACTCCCAGTATCTTGGCCGCATGCGTTCGCGAACACTGGGGTTCGCGTCTGTGAGTCCCTTTTTTATGCACTTTTCAATCAGATCAAGACTGCCAGTATGCTCCAGACGGTCGAGGTGATGGGCCTCTTTCGTCAGCAGTGTGTTGATCCAACCCGCCACAAAGGTACGGGGCGTGACGTTCTTGTCCTGCGAGGCAAAGGAAATGTGCTGCACAATGCGGTGCGTGTATGTGCAGTGCTGGATGATGGCATTGACCGAGACGTTGGCGAGCTGCGTGCTGATCTTTTTGGTGCCAGCAGACAGCTTGAGCAGGTTCTGCATCAAAATCTCCACCATGCTGTCGATGCCAGGCCCGAAATGAACGGCCATGTCCTGCACAAGACTGCAGCCCTCACGGCAGAGACTTGTACGCAGCGAGATGACCGCCTTGATGATCCCGTCGAGCATGCCCTTGAGCTGAGCAAGAAACACGTCTGTGTACTGCTTGACATTGCCCACAATTAGACGTCGAAGGTGCAGGACGCTCTCTTCACGCTTGAGCCAGTTCTGCTCGCTCTCGCGGCCTTCGAAACACGGCTGCATGTCCCGCATCACGTCCTCCAGCTCCCGCTGGGTATTGACAAAGGCTGGCTCTACGGGATCCGCCTTTCCGAGTTCCTGCTCGACCAGAGCTGCAGCCGAAGCCGCATTGCCCCCAAAGTTGACAGACGCCTTTTTGCGCACGGCATCCCGTGGGTTCTCCGTCTGGCCAGAGGACCTACTGGCATGTGTCTCTGGCGCAGAAGACGCTACCATTGTGGACGCAAGAGCACGGGAAATGGCCTGCTCAATGGCCGGTCTCACCTTGAAGTTTTTGAGCTGTGTCTTGAGGTCGCTCTTGGCATTGTTGGGCGCGTTGCGGAACAGCTCAATCACGGTTATCCGCGCTGCATCACGCACCATTCCGTCTGCGTCCTCCAGCAGCTCCATCAAAAGAGGCACATACGTCCGGAACGGCAGGCCTTTTTCCGAGTGCATCTGCAGCAGCCACTGCAGACTCATCTCCTTGGCCCGCGAGTTCTTGCCCGTCATGGCAGACGTCCGGATGGCCCGTTCAACGTCTGCTGGCGACGCTGCGTACAGCGTCACGAGCGACTGCAGCGCCAGCGCCCGGTATTTGTCCTTGGGGTCGCCAAACTTTTCAATGATCAGGGGCAGCGTGCGTCCCGTTTCCTTTGCCAGATACTTGGGCTCCTGAAGCGACAGTCTCGTCAGCAAATGATTCAGTGCCGTGAAGCCAGCATATGTGAGGGCTGCGTGCTGCGACCACGACGCCGTCCGCAGGGCCTCGAAGAGCACGCCCACGGTGTGGTCGGGCACATTGTACTGCTTGATGGCCGACTTTGTGGCCGTCACAAGCTGCACTTTTTGGTCTACAGGAGCATCTGTCCGTAACAGCGCAAGCAAATCATTGACTTGGTCGACTGAAATGCGATCCGCCATGGTTAGGTCAGGTCAGAGATGAGGAATGTGATTGTTCTATGTAGCTCCAAAATCGCATACAGCTCTTATTTTACTTTTTTCACACGCAAAATAAAAAAGAAAAAAAAAGAAAGAAAAATAACTCGTTAATGCGCTCTTGTAGCGGGGAAATAGACGCGAAAAATAGAGGGGAGACGGCAAGAAAGACGTTGTAAAATGCTGTGAGGATTGCCACTGAAAAGATAACAAAACAACGAAAAAAAGAAGACACTGAACTATTTCCAAGCAATGGCATTCATCTCATGACAAAATCACAACCCCGTCGCGTAAGAGCAATACGCGCCTGTCGACTTTTGCCTTTTGCCTTTTGCCTTTTGCCAATGTAAATAAACGCCCCTATTATTTGCCTGCGCACAACGCGTCATCGCGTTGCCGTGGCAATTTGCCTTCGGGAACATAGTGGGTCCGTTGTAATCGAGTCGCCATGTACTCGCAGATGTATCTCTTCATCACCACATCTTGGGGCACACCACACTATGTGCAGTGGGCCAAGAACATAAATTCAATACATTCAAATCACAACATGAAAGTACAGACGGACGCAGACGCAGCTGTACAGGAGACTGCCAAGGCAAAGCTCCGTCTGGAAATTCGTGACTTAACCCACCCTGGCGCTGGCCTTTTCCTAGAGCACAGCCAGGCCAGTTCTCTCCTCCAAAATGCCATTCAGAATATCATTCATTTCCTATATACAAAACAAAATGCCTCATCACCGACGCTCCATGTGCCCCCTACGCGGTCCGTCACGGTCATCTTAAGAGCCATGGATGGCGTGGCGTACACCAAGGGCACAGAGCTCGACCAGGACCATAAAGAAATTCACCTCAACCTAAATTACATTTCTTCCTTAAAAAACAAAGAGCAATGGGCTGCTATAGAAATTTCTGGTGTCCTGACCCACGAGCTCGTCCACTGTTTCCAGTGGAACGCACACGGTCACTGTCCTGGTGGTCTTATTGAAGGTATTGCCGACTGGGTGCGTCTCCAGTGCCATCTGGCGCCTCCCCATTGGAAGCGTTCCTTTACTGGCAATTGGGATGATGGCTACGACAAAACTGCTTACTTTCTGGACTATCTCGAAGCCCGGTTTGGCAAGGGCACCGTCGCTGCCATCAATGAAGAGCTCCGTGCGAGGACATACGCCAGTCTATGGCAAAATATATTCAAAATGCCCGTTGCAGAGCTCTGGTCCGACTACAAGCGGGACATGGGCTCCTCCTAATGTAACTTATATTTATTATGAATATTTCTATAAAAGAAAAATAAAATGCCTGCGTTAAGTAATACGTGTAGCAATGCGGGTACCTTCAATGGTACGGCCAAACACACTCTCTCGAGTCGGCATTGAAGCAAAAAGCATCAGCCATGGCCACGCCAAGCATGGATTTCAAGGCCATGTCGACGTCGTCGCAAATATTCGACCCGAAGCACACGCTTCTACAAATCAGGCAGGTGCACAGGGCCCTGCAAGACCAGGCAGATGACAAGGCAGAACGTCTTCGATCACAAGTTGGCGAATCGTATCGAGAGCTCCTCGGCACGGCAGAGACCATTGTCACTATGAACGAGAGCATGGAAAGCGTCCATGCCATGCTGAAAGATATGGGCACACAGTGTGGCCGTGACGTTGTTGACGGCAAAATGAAGGGACTTGTGTCCTTTTCAGACCCAAAAAAGGACTCTCTGCTAGGTCGACAGGCCCAATCCCGTCTTCTGGCGGCCTGTGCCTTTACTTCGGAGAGGCTTTTATTAAGAAAAAGCAGCCGTATTGACAAAAAAACGAGAATGCGGCCAAAGCAAGAGGAAAAAGAACAGCTGAGCTGGGGCGAAAGGGCGCTTCTCGCGTCCAAAGTGCTTGTCCTGGGCCGTCTTTTACTTTCTCAGTTGGAATCAGGTGCCAAAGATACATCGTGGAAGAGCTTTGCAGTCAATTCATCCATAGAATCATCCAAAAAGACACTTCTTGGGCAACGACGCAGACTGCTCACCATTCTTGATATATGGCTACAAGATGTCCTAGAGGATGCCCCAGAGGCTCAAGACGACCTCTTGTCTATTTTATCTGCATATAGTATCACATGCACGGTAGGCACACAGGGAACCCTTGAGCACCTTTTAGATGTCCGTCATCGTGCCATTACCAATGCCTTTGTCAATAAGAATTGGCAGGCCGAGGACGCCCTCAAAGGCGTGTCTCTATACACGAAAACTCTCTTGGACGTACAATTTCTCTTGCCTCATCGTCTCCCAGAAGCACTTGCTCGTCTCAAACAGCACATTATATTGAAAGATGGTGGTCTTTTAGGGATAGAAGGGCTTGGACTGGATATCCTTGGGCGGTGGTGTGGGAATGATATCCAGAATTTCAAGCCGTACATCCGCCACGATGACCTTTCTGCAGACAAAGGCCGCCCTCTCATCGAAGAGTGGTCAAGTCGAAATAGTACAGCCGTTTTACAGGGAATAGAAACGGCCCTGGCAAATCATCTAGGCCCCGAAACGGCCAATGCGATGCGTAATATAACTGATTTGCGGTCAAAGGTCATCACATTATGGCTTCGTGACAGTAAAAAAATCCGAGGCGCCGACACAAATAGCTTCCTAACACTTCTTTCGAGCGTATTTACTAAGCACACTATAAATGTACTCAAAAGAAAAACTTCGTTGCTACATCTTGTTGGTGCCGAAGTGGCAGTCGCACAAGAGGCCTGGGAAGGCGGGTGTTTTAGCCACGGAACTCCACTTTGGGAGCAGAAAAAGGTATCTCTTGGTGAGGATGCTCTCCCCTTTGTGGTTGATATGGTGAAACGTCTGCATGGCCATAGTGAAGTCATTGACCGGGCCTTGTCCTCTTATTCTACGTGGTATGCCATGGTTGTCGAAGACCAATCTACGATTGACGATATGCGTCAGCAACGCTGGGACGATGATGATCTTCTCGAGGAAGAGGAAAAAATAACGGAACGGCAGACTCTTTTGAATACAACAGATCCAGACACGCTACTAGTGGCTTTCAAGGAAGCCCTTGATGAGGCTCTTAACAGGCTTGACACACAAATGGCGACTATATGGGCCAAGACAGTGGCATTTGACACCCAAAAACCAGAAGCAAAGGGGAGGATGGCCATGTATCTTTTGCGTATAATGCGCATAGTGCGATCAAAGCAGCCACGTAAAGAGACGGTATCTTTTGGAAAGGAGACGATTCCAAGTCTACACAAAGTGATTGCCTCCATGGTGACAGACCAGGCCTTGGTGGCTTTTTCGGAAAAGTACTTGACGCAAAAAAAGGTAACCGGTCGCAAGCTGTGGATAGAGGTCCATGGGATGTTTTTTCCGAATATGCCGTCTCCCGGCGTATTTCAATGTCTCCGGGACATATCTACAGCCATGGCGGACGCCGGTGTTGATGTATGGGGTCCAGAGGCAGTGCAAGCTGTGAAAACGCACATGAAAGAACGAATCGTTAAGGACTGGCGTGATGCCATAGACAAAATATCATCCACGGAAGAGGAAGACGTGAATCCTGATCTTTTCCGGCAATGGCTCTTTGATATGGCGTGGTTATCTTGCTGTATTCCGTCGGAAGACATGTCTTCGTTGCAGAATACGGCTGCTAGTCATACAGGTGCCAAGGACGTGACAGAATTGATGGCAATGGCGAAAGAGTCTTGGGAAAAGAGTGCCCTCTTTTTTAGACTTTTATGAAAGATATGGGAGCAAAAAGGAATATACTATCTATTTGATTGTTATAGTTTATGCTGCTTCTCGCCCATGGCAAGTTTTCGAAACTCTTCCTGTGGAACGCCCGTCAGAAACCTGTCGACACCAGCAAAGATTTCTCTCATATTGGCCTTGTCAAACTTTGAACGGTCGCCATGGCACACCAATTCTTTAATCTTGAGAATAGCATCTGCATTTAAGTGAGACCCCAGCCGGTCTTCAATCTCTTGTAGAACACGCTCATGAAAGGCCGTATCCGAAGACGTCTCGAAAATGGCATTGACAAACCCAGTGTGCAATAGCTCACTGCTCGTGATTCTCTTGCTCATCAAGAGTGCTTCCATGGCTTTTCCACGACCCATTCGCTGGATAAAGCCTACCGATGCGGTTCCTTCTGCTACTAGGCCAATGCTGGAAAAGGGCGTCAATAAAAAGGTAGAGGGCGTGCAATAGATAAAGTCGGCAAAGCCAAGAAGAGCAGCAGAAAGGCCCACGGCAGGTCCATTGAGCCCAACCACAAGGACCTTTGGGTGTGTATAAAAGGCTCTGGATATATTGGCATTGAATATAGCAAAGGTCTGCAAAATCTTTCGGCGCGCATCATTATCCGACAAGACTGGAAGATTCTCAGAAAGAGACACATCTGCACCTCTACTTCCGTCAGTATGATAGAATACACCAGGACCAACTCAATGCTACTTACGCAGAAAAATACCTCCCCTTCCCCGTCAAAAAGGTAATGGCAATATCATCTCGTTGAGCTATTTGCTGCAACGCAGACGCCAAATCATAGTACTGAAGCTGCGAAAGAGCATTTAATTTGTCCGTATTGTCAATCATAATCGTAGCAATATGCCCTTTGAAGGACACCTGAATAACACTATCCTTGGACATAATTTTATTTTACTTTTTTTCCTTCCCTTCCAAGAAAAAAAACAAAAAAAGACAAAAGTTCATTCAACTCCTTGGTTAAATGCTTCAACACAAGCCGAGGCTTCACAGCGGCCGCGGTACCTTGTCGACTACTGTCTCCATTTTTTTAGCGATGTCCCCACATGATCTACGAAGAAAAGCACGTGCTACTTTTTCCCCGGTACCTGCGATGGTAGCTCTATCGAGTCCACCCCTTCTGGGATACCCTCTTCAGGACCCATCGGCATACCCTCTTCATCAATCACCCTCCCCAACAAACTCTGTAAAATCACAACCGCACCCGCCTTGCTCATTACCTCATTTGCCTCTCGGCAGTACGCTGAAGCAACACACTCCATGCACCCACGTGCCTCCGTCTCTGTCCCCGAACACGAACAGTTCTCTATGCGCTGCAGCGCCTGTAAAAGCACATCCTCCATAAAATCAAAAACCTTGCCTGATATACCACTTCCATAGTGGCCTTTTGAATCATAAATAATCAATCGTGCCGGCCGTTTCCGCTGCATCGCCCCGTCACGATGCGATTTAAACTCCTTCTTCCCACTCTTGCATTCCGTAGAAACGTCCCCCGGCATGGCTGTGACAAAGCTCGGAATCAGGCTCATTACCGCATGCTCCGCCGCATGTATTGATGCCGCCACATGAATCTGATGTCGTCTCAATATATCCACAGCATGCGATGGCACATCAAGCCACAGACCACGCGTCGTCCGCACCTGTGGTGGCTTCTCCACTTGGATAGCGTCCATGATGCGCCGGTCAGGCCCTACCTTAAAATACCCAAAGATATGCTGTACTATACTCACTTTTCCAAAAAAAGCATCCACTTTGCCCCCCTTACTTGTCGATACTCGTCGCATTCTTTCCGTCTCCAGTGGGTCAACATCCGTATAATCCCTCTGCTGCGTCGTCCACTCCACATGCACCCGCCGTACACGCGCTATACGCTTGTCTAGACACACATCATACACTAAATATTTGGTCCCTTGATGAAGGTAGATGGCACCGTCATACAACGTAAAAATTGACCGCGACAAATCGACTTCTTCCAGCAAAATCGGAGGCATCTGGCCCGTGTCGACCACGGCAAAGGACTCTTCCTCTATGTCCCGTATAGCTACAAGCTTACTTGGATTCGGCAAAAGTTTTGGTTGGCAGCTAAAGTATTTTTTCCCATGACGATCCTCATCCACCACCAAACGATCCCCGCAAATGGATTCGAGTTGGTGACCAAAATACATGGCATCCTCATCTACAGAGATGGGCCACTCATGCGCAGCACACTGCAAATGACCTTCCAAAACAAGAACACTTTCAAGATCAATCTGCAGCGTTGGATTCGGCTTTGTAAAGAGATCCTCTGGGTGGTGCATAAAATGCTGATCTACCGCAAATCCATCACCCACCAAAATTGCCAGTGAATCCTTCCCCCTTCGACGACCAGCTCTGCCGATTTGCTGTCGCCAGTTGGCAATTGTGTAGGGAAACCCACAAGAAATTACACAATCCAGCGACCCAATGTCAATACCAAGCTCCAAGGCAGACGTCGCCGCAATGCCAACCAGCTGGCCAGAGAACATTCTTGCTTCAATTTTCCGTCGATCTTGCGGTGTATATCCGCCACGATACCCCATCACACGCTCCGACACCTCGGACCTCTCCATGGTCTCAAGGAGTGCATGCACAGCGCCAACCATCTTTTCACATTGCTCACGAACACGGCAAAAGGCAATCACGCGAACACCTCGCAATATAAGCTCACAAAAGAGTCTGGCTGCTTCTTGTAAGGCATCTCGGCCGCTTTTAGAATCATTTGGTACACGGAAAGGAGTGTTCCAAACTAGAACGTCCTTCTGCCCAGATGGTGATCCATCAAAATCAACGACCTCTACGGGCGTGGGAAATGGGCCAAAAATAGTATCAAAATGGCACTTTGGGTTTGTTATGGTGGCAGAGCATGAAATAAAAGATATATCCTTATTTCCCGCCATAGCACAGAGACGACGCAGTCGGCGCATAATGTAGGCCATATGTGCACCTAGTAGACCATTATAGTAATGAAGCTCGTCAACAACAACGAATCGAATCTTTTGGAAAAAAGTTTGCCAAGCACTCCATCGAGGTAAAATTGATGAATGAAGCATGTCTGGGTTGGTAATGATGACATGGGATGTGTCCCGGACCATATCCCTCTTATCCCATGGCGTGTCGCCGTCGAAGGTTTCCACCAAAGCGTCTCTAAGAGCCGGCATATGCCGGATCAGTTCTTGGAGACTACGTTTCTGATCTTGTGCGAGGGCCTTCGTTGGAAAGATGTATAGCGCCCGTGTGGTTGTGTCATTTTCTATAGCATGGAGAATGGGCAATTGGTAGATAAGTGACTTGCCAGAGCTTGTAGACGTCGAAACAACAACATTCCGGCCATCATGAATGGAATTGATTGCATGAGACTGGTGTGAATAAAGCTGTGTAATAGAATACACAGAGTAGAGCGCATTGACAAGGTCCTGGCTAAGAAGAAATCCTAAATCACCATATACAGGCTCTTGGCTAGCCATGACCCGGTGTCCGTCTTTTACAATCTGCCCCTCATACCACGAAGACTCTTTCACGTCACGCACAATCTCTTCTATGGAGACCCTCTCTTTCGTAATCGTCTGCACCACCTTTACCACTGGCTCTTCCTTTGTTGCAGGATCTACGGGAACATACCGTGTGGCTTCTTCTTCCAAAACTTTCACGGGATCATGTGGACGCACCGCTTCAAAAAAAGATTGAAGAGCATTCGAAAACCTCTCGTTCCGTTTCGCCACAAGCCCAGTCATTTGCTTTTGTAAAAATGCCGCTGCCTGCAGAGAATCCTTTCTTATTTTTGGTGGAGGTAGCTGCATGCCCTCGTCTACAAACTCAAAATAAAGAACAGGCTTACTCGGAAGAGACTCTTCGCCCCGTCCTGTCGGTCCCCCAACAGAAGCATCCGCTGCCGGGCTTTGCGACATGAACGACGTCCCAGACTTGAACAACTCATCCCTCTCACTAATATGGATGTCTAATTGCAACGAAAGCTCATCGACATAACTAAAAAATATAGTGCCGGCATCTGTCCCTTTTCCCTTTGTACGCCCAAGAATGGCGGCAACGGCAGCTACATCCTTTATCAAAACTTCTCGCCCAAGATGCGACGCTACTCCAGACGAAATGGTCGAGAACTTCGTAATCAATTGTCGTCTCGTCGAACAAAACGTATACACTATATTCAACGCCCGGTGGACCCTTTCCAGCCACTTGAAATACTCAGGTACCTGTTCTCTCTCTTCAAACTCTTCCCTCTTCCTTTTTCCTGCCATGCGGCAATCAGCAGCAATGTCCATAGGGCCAGTATAGGGTACAATGGCAATTTGGGGAAAAGGTGACTTATTAGTAAGCAGTGTATATGCTGCCTTTTAGTTTTCTGGGATCATCACGAGATCTCCAGCTTGGTGAGGCGAGATTAGCCAGAGGTCGGGTATTACCAGCTTTTGTCAGATTTGAATGAAATCTTGAGAATAAAACAAAAAAATGGAGACCTATAACGCATAGTAATAATCCAGAGCGAAGAGTACGTAGCAGGGCATATGATAACTCCCGATTGGATATAAGATGGACTGGCATTTCTTATCCATCCAACGGGCGCCTTTATTTCATGTCGTATCCGTTCTTGAATGCAAAGCACATGTCACTACCAAATGAGATTATACTTCTGCTCATTGCTACCTAGGCAGGTATATAAGCTCAATAAGCGCCATCCCTCCAACATAAATCACATGGAGGAGAGATTTTCAAAAAAAATTTGAAAATGTCCTTTGAAAAATTAGAAGAGGTATGTAGGTGGGCTTGTAAAAAAATTCGCGGGTTTGCTAACGGCATAGAACTCTATTGTAGCTGAAAAATACAAACTCGTCAGGCTATTGGCCAAGGGGACATTTGCAAATGTATGGGAAGCTGAACATACGAAAACAGGAAAGCGTGTTGCCTTTAAAATAGAGCCAATTCGGCCAAATGAAGGTTCACCTACAGTGTCAAGGGAATGGATTCTTGACAGATATACAAATAGCCTTCCTGGCGTTGTCAAATATAAGTTCATGGCAAAGACAAAATCGTATCATGCCTTGTGCATGGATCTTTACGATATCAATATGAA
Source organism: Chrysosphaeria jannelii (assembly GCA_020002325.1). Taxonomy (NCBI): domain Eukaryota; kingdom Fungi; phylum Ascomycota; class Sordariomycetes; order Ophiostomatales; family Ophiostomataceae; genus Chrysosphaeria; species Chrysosphaeria jannelii. The sequence goes on along the minus strand of JAGKRY010000043.1, from coordinate 22,490 downwards.
AAACTATGTGAGAGATCATTATACTGAGCATGGACGCTATTTAGATGTTGAGTTTGTTAAAAGTATTGGCCTACGGCTGGTAAATATCGTAAAAAGCTTCCATGATCGGGGTATTATTCACAATGATCTTAAGCCAAGGGATATCATGTTGGGGAAAGACCGATCTATCAAATCGTTAAAGATTATAGATTTTGGTCTTTCGTGTAGGTGTCTATCGATATTCGGGGTGTTCAACCTACCAAAATACATCAACTACCCCCTTGGCGCCGTTGAATATTTATCCATTAGAACCCACATGTGTGAACGCCAATCTTATCGCGATGATATCATCTCTATAATTTACTCTTTGTACTATTTTCTCTTTGGACAACTGCCATGGCACGGAGTCCATGATCAGAAAGAGGCACTCGAATTGAAAAAGAAGATGCAAGAAAATCCTTCAAGGGAAGTACCAAAGGCTCTCGTGAAAGCGCTCCGATATCTAACCACAAAAGTCCCATTTCAAAAGAAGCCAGATTATATATATGTGAAGAATCTCATCTCAGATATTCGTCTTGAGAGTAAAGAAGTCTCTGAGATGTAGCCTTTCCGACTCAACTATCAATGATAAACTGCCTCAGAAGAGTCATAAACTAGGCGGCTCATAGTTACGCAACCAGCAGGGTTGTTTTTTTTTCAAAATTCAGGGGTCTAGTTTAGGCGTGTTCCATTCTATCTTGCCTTTCATTGGATGCAAGCAGCTCTTCTATTTTTTTAGTCTTTCTTTTAGCATATAAAATCACTCTCATAGTCATAATACTTGATAGGTATGAGTCAATATAAAATATTGTTGCATCATGATAAAGTCTTACTAGTGCTTTAAACGAACTACACAAGCTTGGGTTGCTCACGCAATGATCAACCTCATCATTATCATGAATGAGAGTATCCAGGTATATATTCAAGTGCCATGCACATGAATGTTTTACTTTTTTAGTAGAAAGAAAGACTGTTGCCACTGCAAGACGACATGGCTAGTTCTAGGTACGATATTCTCGATAAACTGGGGGAAGGGGCATATGGGACAGTCCATCGTGCAGAGGATAAAATTACAAAAGAAGGTATAGCTATAAAGATCGAAAAGATCAGGAAAGGCCGATCAGTACAGGTTGAAACTGAATGGCGCATCTATACAGAATATCTTAGTACCACAGAAGGCATTGGAAAGCTATACTTTATGGACAGTGGTGAAGACACATACTCCCTTGGAATGGAACTTTACGGGATAGACACTGAAAGATATAACAGCGAGTACAAAAAGAAGTATAAAAAATATTTAGGTCCTGCTCATGCTCGATCCATTGGGTTGAGTGTGGCAAAGACATTGCAGCTGGTACACGATAGAGGCGTCATCCATCGGGATGTCAAGCCCTCGAATATTATGTTCAATGCCAACCCCTTGTCCTACTCGGACACAAAGCTTATAGACTTTGGTCTAGCAACGCACATTTCAAAGGAAAAAGGTAAAAAGATAGGAAAAGGGGTTACTGGAACTTCCAGTTATCTATCGGTTAGAGTACAGAACAAGGAAGAAAGGCCTTCAAGGAGAGACGATCTTATAGGGTTAGCTTATTGTATATACTATTACCTCTACGGACCCCTTCCGTGGGTTGGCATGAGGTCTGGTGAAAAGATTGCTGCCAAAAAGCGCCTTATAGAAGACCCACCAAAAGAGGTATCAACACCGCTGATAAATCTCTTAGTCTATTTGACAAACATTAGCGAGGAAAACCTGGACTATAACGATGTGAGCCGCTATATTTTTGACATAAGCTAGAGTGGCTGTCTTGTAGACAGCAATAAAAGATTATTCATTGAGAGACCTGTACTTGCAGGGTATTTGCTTCACCTTGCTCGTTGGTGTTGTCTTGAACTGATATATTATTACGAGGTACTATGTATAAAACTTTTTTGCTCAACCAGATTCCCACTCCATATTTGCGCCTAAAGAAGCCCCCTCAGCTCGGCTTGGATGCTTTTAATCACATCTAGGAACATCTGTGCACTGGCACCACCCATCTATAAAACGTTAGAACATCACTCTCAATAAACATGCTACTCACCTTTACCTGCATTGTCACGGGCCGTGCGTCCGGCCCCTCAAACGACGTGAAAAGCACACTCGTTGGCTTCACCGCTGGCAGTCCCTTGAACTCGGTTGTGGCCATGACAACGGTGTTGAGGATGATTTTATAGGTCGAGTCCTGCCGCATAATCAGACGGACAGAGGCCCGTCGCGGTGCCGAGGCATCTGACGGAGACGACGAGTTGGACGACTTAGCGTCTGTGGCCGTGGCTGCGGCTGCGGCTGCGAGTGGTGACGAGTCAAAAGACAGCGGGATGATGGCGCCCTCATCGTCGTACGACACGCACTGCTCGGGCACGTTAATCTTGAGCGTGCCAGAGCCACGCTGTTTCCAGCCCGCCTCTTTGTCGTGGTAATAAATACGGGCCCGTGTCTGCAGCATGGTCTCTTCGCCGCTTTCGCCATCGTTTTGCGCGACTGTTTCCTGTTAATGCATGTCTACACACGGACGAAAGGCACTCACCTATGTGCAGCCGCATCTTCTTCTCCTCCCGGGGCGCCTCGCCGTCATTTTTGTCGTCTTTTTCGCCGTTGGCCCGTGGATCGGCCGATTCGTCCGTGTCGCTTTCGTCCCCGTCGCTTTCTGGTGCACCAAATGGCTTCGCTTCCTTAGTCGACTTGCCTGCAGCGGGTGGGGCGCTGTTCTTGGCAAGGCTAGAGATGCCGGGGCCCTTAATGGCGCTTCCAAAGGCGCTTACAGTCGATTTGTTTATCAATAAACTGGAAAATCCGCCCTGCAAAGGTGCTTGTCCCGATAGGCTCGAGAAGGGAGACGCTGTCGAAGACTGCCCGAAGCTGAACTTGGGCGCTGAGAGCGAAGGTGTAGATCTGGGCTCGCTGCTGGGCATGGATGGCTTTGTTTTCGACGCAAATATAGACGTCGTTGTGCCTTTTGCGCCGCCAAGACCCCCAAAGGGTGACGCCTCGCTCGTCAGCTTGGAAAACCCCGAGGCTCCGAAGCTAGTGGCGGCCTTAGGCGACTCCTTGTCGTCCTTTTCGTCCTTTGAACTCCCTCTCGAGCTCTCGGAACCGTCACGCAGCCGTTTTTTCTGCGGTTCCTCTGTCCTTTCCGCGACGTTCTCTTTATCTATTGCACGCTCCGTGCCCCTTGCTGCCGAGTGGCCCTCTGCCTCGTCAAAGGACCGCTTTTTCCTGGGCGATGCTGCCACCCCCTTGGTCTTTTCCGTAATGGCTGCGTGTTTTAGTTCCTGTCGCGTTGCCTTTGTTGTAGCGTCTTCGTTCAACGAGGGCACTGGCGATGGAACTTCCGGGCTGGCGCTTTTGTTCGACATTTTTTAGTTTTTTGAACAGGCTTTCTCTGCGCTCAGATTCTGGCAGAAGACTTTGTCTTCGTTCTGGCTTTTGGCCATTTTCCCTTCCGCCCAGGGTACAGCAGGGGGTACATAGGACAGCATCACGGTACCTTGAGTAGTATCTAACGGTGATTGCCTTTACGTACGACTAGCTAATGAAACAGAGACATCCCAGCCCCAGGTAGAATACTAGCAGTGGGTAGACGGCGAGGCCAACCCGGTTCTTGACCACGCCACTGCCACCTAGAATACTGATGCCGGCCGCCATAGACCACGCAATAAGCACTAGATACACGGGTACGCGTGCAATTGTGGGGATGTGGAGGGCTGATAACAGAGCCGCAATCACAAGTGGGAACAGAGTGTAGCCAATGATACACACACTCTGGGCAAAGGAGCTGATCGTCAGTATCGTACCGTAAAAAACAAAAAGAAATAGTGACAAAGACGTACATGTTCCCACCAAGAAGCTTGATTTGCAGCGTGACAATAGCCTCACCTAGCCAAATCATGGCAAATATGCCGGAAAACACAATATCACGCTGCTCAGCACGGGCATTGAAGCTTAACAGCATGCTCAGCAGCAGACAGAAAATAAGTGGGCCCCAGAGGTCCCAGTCCCGCAGGCCTGGCGTCATATTGCTTTGCTGCAGGAGAGACTCTGGGTCCAGCACCCGATTAGCTAAGCCGGCCAGTTCGTCGCGGGTTCCTGCCAGCCCAGCGTTGCGCAGCGAGGCATAAGCCTGCCGAAGGCCGCCAATCGCCCCACTGCCGACGCTAGCCGCTTCGGGGTCGAACATGGTGCCGCCAAAAAGGTATTTTGGGTAGAGAACTTCTCGGAGCTTGGCCCAGATGGCGAGAATGTCACGGCGCAGCGTGGCCCACACGCTCTCGTCAATTGTATTCAAGGGCGCCGTGCGGTCGTCGCCTTGGATCCTCGACGTGAGGAAATCCTGGCCGATGGACTGTGCAAAGCTCGGTCCAGACTGTGATGTAGCTCTGCTGGGTCCCCGTGGCGCTGTCGACGGCCCTGCGCCTGCGCCGGGGTCGTGCTCCTGGAAGGGGTCGTCAAAGTCGTCAAGATCAGCTGCCATGCCTTGTCAGTTGCTCTTTTTTTCCTTTTTTTAGATTTTTTTTTTAGTTTACCATCATCTGGATCAATGAGATTGTCGTCGTCGACTTGCGGTGCCGCCGCATAGTCCTTTCTTCGCGTTGATGCCATTCTCTCTCTGTTCTATGATATAATACTCGTCTTCTAGCAATGACGATGCCACTTTGCCGTCTGACGCTAGCCATGGTACCTCGGTACGCACTTGGTGCTTCGCGACGCGAGGTCTATTACCTAAGACTCGAGAGCGCTCCTGCTGTTGTTGGATCTTTGCATGACCGACGGCTTGCGCCTTCCCACGCAGAGAATGTTTACGCCTTTAGGGGAAGACGAGTGGGAGTTCCCTACGATTCGCGCTTCTGTTCATTTCCAGCAGCTGGTGGGTACGGAGGGCGAGGACTTCGACACAGGTGCGTACAATGCATGACAGCTTTTTTAATGTCTTGGTGATAAGGAGACTGATGGAAGACTTTTTTGATGCTAAATTCTATCCATTTACGCCTCGCGGAGGTGATCCAGTCTTTGCGGCTGTTAGTAAAAGAATTGTATGATGTAAAAACAACGCATAATAGATGCTAAAGCCATGTAGATCTTTGTGTGTAGACTTGTGCAGTCCCCTGATCACCCGTGCGAGGTGATGGAGGTTTTTCTAGACGAGGATGTTGGTTTTTCACCATATAAAATTTCAAAATACCAACACTAATGGACAGGATGGAGCGTTAAACTGTTCGTGTACATGGTCAAAGGACCCCGAAACAGATCACCCTCTTCTCTGCGTGGCCGGGCGTGACTCTAAAATCAAAGTCTACGATGTAATTGAAGGCACAGCTGTACGAGTATGTCATTTTCGATAATGTGCATGTGCTAACAAAAGTCTTTTGTTGGACATGGAGGGGAAATCAATGATCTCACGACATCGCCTACAAACCCATACATTATAGCCTCGGCGTCCGAAGACACAACCGTTCGGCTCTGGAGTCTCGATACTGTCCACAAAGACCAGCCATGCGTCTGTCTTCTTGGTGGAGAAGGCCATTCATGGAGTCTACTCAGTGTGGTAAGTCTGCCGTCAACGTTGCTAGTAGCTGAGTCTAGGCGTTCCATTCGAAGGGGAGATATGTTTTGTCTGCAGGACACGACCAAGTCATTAACCTTGTACGTACATTCCTAGTAGCTGTTTTTCATGCTAATGGATAGTGGACACTCCCAGACATTCCACAAACTCACATGGATGTTCCCATTGTCGTGCATTACCCTCATTTTTCCAGCTCGGAAATTCACAGTGGCCTAATCGACTGGTAAGCTATTCCCATTTATATTCATTTGACTAATAAAAGTGTTGCTTTTTATGGTGATCACATATTATCACGGGCCTGCCACGAAGAGTATATCGTTCTCTGGCGGATTGAAGGCTTTGATTCGTCTGCTGTCCCTCCGACACAGGAACAGGCACCGTCGAATCAGGATAATGCACCTACAAGGTCAGTTTTTAACACATCTCACATGTCCCCTAGACTATCACCGCCACCGTATCATCGGATGCTGCAGTTCAATACACCGGGGTGTGGTACCCAGTTTTTTATGCGGTTCAGCATTTTTAACAAAGAACCAGACCATGCCGTCCTGGCATTCTGCAATGCTGCTGATGAGGTATTTTTCTGGGATTTTGAAAGGCTCCGTGCATATCAACAGCTCTCTGCCGACTGCGCAGAACGGAAAAGAAGCATGCAGCGTGAGGCCGAAAGTGCGGGACTGATGGGAACACCATATAACACACGGCCAATGACGCCCCCGTTATGGCTTTCGTCTGCGAGCATGAAGAAACGGGGCACGATGGTAGCGCGAAAGAATAGAGAGTCAAGCCAAACGGGTAGCGATCGGGCATCCTCTGTCGTACCGATACCACATGCAGCTGCTCTCGTTCATGAAGATGACGAGAGTGCAGAAAAGAGGGATTATGTCATGATCGAGATGTATGGCCCAGAGAGAGTGGCAGACTGGAGCGAAAAGTATACTGTGACAGACCCATTCCGGTCTATTGAAGCGCACAAGTCCGTGCAGACGAGAGGAAAGTCTGCTGTGGGCCGACAGGTGGCATGGGGCCCCGAGGGAGACTGGTGCATAGCTGTCGGGAGCAATAGTCGACTTGTGGTATTGCAAAGATGGCAGCGGAATGAGACGGCCTCTCCTAATGGTGATGTATTGTAATTCTTCTTCTTCTTTATTTAATGAGGCACGGATGTGAATACCTGCCGTTTGTGTTCCCCAGAGTCGTCTTCTTCTTCTTCATCTTCCTCGCCAGACCCATCATGGTTAGTGAGGCCGAGAATGTATTCATCGACGACAGAGTCTGGGATGCCGGCACCCTTTTCGCTCCCCAATCTCCGGCCAGCCTTGAACTGGCGATCGACGGTCAAGAGACGGGCAAAGAATTCGCGAGCCCGGGAACGCTCCTCATCGTGGATCTGCTCGCCCTGGACGCGCTCCTCTTCTTCTTCGTCTTCAAAGGCAAGACATAGATCGGCAATGTAAAGGCTTAGCATGCCACGAAGCCGGAGCATCTCTGGGTTTTTGTCGTATGGGTCATTTGCCATGGCCGTGTCCATTCGACTTGCCATGTCTCGCACCATTCGCAACGCCTTGTGACGTGTAGAAATGCGCTTTTGTGCGTCGTCGTTGGTGGAGAGATCCGCCATGGCCAGTTTTGTGTCAATATAAACGCTGTACAGCTCGGTCCCAATCATGGCTGGCCAAAAGGTCAGGGCGGATACGTGGCGTGGCTGATTGCGGTTGTATGGATACAGATGGATCAGCTCCTCGTAGTAGGCCCTCAACCTTCCAATGTTGGCAGAGGAGCCCCATCGGCGTGGATTAGGGGGGCCTTCCCGCATGATGATTTCGGCGCCCATGGCCCATATGTACTGTCTACGAACGTCCACCTTATGCCCAGCCACCTCGGTCCGCAGGAGAAGCCCAAATGCACGCTTGGCTCTCTGGAGACTTTGTGACTCTTCACTTCCTGCCACAGTTCTATCGTGGTCGTCTTCCTGGAGGCTCCTCTCGACGATGGCCAGAATGGCACCTGTTTCTTTTACATACCGTCTCTGGTGTGCCTCTGCATTCTGCCGGCGTTTGTCCTCCTTTTCCCTTACCTTTTCCCGCTGTGCTGGCGTCTCAAGACTGAGGCTCTCATCGACATTGTCGTCGTCGTCCATAAATTCTTCTTCCACCTCCAAATCAGACTCTTTATCCGTGTCCTCCTCGTCCCATCGCCGTCCCTCACCTTCTCTATAGTCTAGGGGCCTGTGTGGGAAATCTGGAATGTATTCCTGTGGCAGACGGTCCGTATTGGAGAGTCCAGCCACAGCCATTTGACGCCGGACGCTTGGACCGTAGCTAAATGGGTCAATGACACCTTCTAGAGGCTCATTCTGAGACGAAACTCGTGACACGACCGACGAGGTACTCCCACGACGCCTTCGTTTGCGTCTCCGCAGCGCCGATAGCGTCGGAGCGTCGATATAAGACATGGAGACATCCGACGAAGACTGGTGCTGACTCACCCATTCACTTATGTAATACCATGACTAATTTGCTAAATCTTAGTCATCGGCTCCATTGATAGCTGGAGCGACGATTGAGACTTGGGCAAAAACGACAAAATGCGGGCGACATTGCGGCGGCTTGCGGATGCCAAGTTTTACCAGGCGGGGGCACCGACGGGCCTTGCTGGCTTGATGACGCACGCAACGCCACGCTCTGCGCTGCTTTATTTATACGCAACGACGCTGGAAAAGCTGCAAAAAGTTCCGGCGACGTCGGCGTACCGGCAGTCTGTGGAGGCAGTGACAAAGCACCGCATGGCGATTGTGGAGGCTGTGAAGCCCGTCGGACACGACGAATGGCTCCAAAAGGTCGAGAAAATCGTGGCAGAACACCCAGATTCGTTTGGGCCCATTGCAACGACTCGACGGGACGGCTCGGCTCTCTGGAGGCTCAAAAAGGGCCAGCAGACGTTTATTATTGAGGCCGTACGACGACAAGTCGATGAGCGCGAACTGGAGTGGGATGGTGAAGTCAATGAAGGCGGAGAGCTGGAGGGGCTTCGGACAGAGGCTGAGCGAGCTGACCAGGTGCTTTCGGCGACACGGAAGTCGCTGGAGGAGGCTCCGGTGGTGGACTTGGAGAACGAGCCCCATTTGACGGCGGAGCAGTATGTTAAGAAGAGGGTTAGAGGCGAGGTAGGGCCATGCTAACGGATAGGATTGGTGATATTGAGACGAAAATCGGGGCTGGTTTGATTGAAGAAGTCATCCAGGTGGCCGAGGGCGAAGCCAAATTGGTGGACATTATGGTCCAATCGAAGCCGTACGTATTTTCCTTTCTCTTTATGTCAATGATTAACCAATTGTCTAGGTGGGAGGATCTGGAGGAGAAGCCTGCTGCTAACCAGTGGACGTATTTTGACCGAAAGACGTAAAATAAAAAGAAAATCAAATCTATGTATATAAAATAATACCTCATATACATTTTTCAATGTTAATCCAACTTGACACTACGAATAAGACCCGTCTTGACACCCGTACGCTCGCCCTGGTAGTCGCTGGCATTCGTCGGCTTGTAGATGGCACGCATGCTGGCCAGCTGCTTCTTCTTCTTATCAAACTTGATCCTCTTCTTGACACGCGGGTTGTTCTTCTTTTCCTTGATCGTACGGTGGCTCAGACCCTTGTTCTTTTCAATCTCCCACGTCAGCTGTCGTCGGCCATCGCCATCTGCCCACTTCTCCGGAACCACCCGGTCCAACCGTTGTGCCTCCATCGCCTCCTTGCGTCCCTTTTTGTCTGCCATCTTCTTCGTATGCGCCTTGGCAATACTATTATAGTAGGCGAGGTTCTCTTCACGCTCCTTTTCTTTTGCTTCCTCCTCCTCCTCTTCTTCTTCGTCATCCTCACCTCCCAGCTCCTCGCCAGGCTGCACCTCGCTCTGGCCACGACGCACGGCGGCTGCATTGAGACGCTCCTGGCGGTCCCGGAGCCGCTCTCGGTACGGAATGTCCAGGTCACCACCCGTTTGGTTGTTGGTGCCACTGCGAAGGTTCGCTTTTTGCATGATTTGTGACGTATAGAAGCCAAGTGTCTTTTTCCGCTGGGCCTTTTCCTCGGCCGTCTTTGCATCCAGCTGCTCCTCCTCGCCAAGATCATCATCGCGTTCTTGTTGCCGCACGGCCTTCTTAGTCAAATTTTTGCTCTTCTTTGTCTTTCCTGGGAGGAGGCTCGACAAATCAGCCATGGCATCCACCACATCTTTGGCAACCTGACCAGGGCGTTTCTTTTCCTTTTTAGGCGCCTTGGCTTGGGCCATTGCTGGTACTGCCTCTGGTGCTGTCTCAGAATCAGCTTCAGACTCAGCCTCAAGAGCTTTTCCAATACGGCCCAAAAGCGCTGCTTCTTCGCCAGATGATAGCTCCGAGACATCAGAAAGGCCTTCCATCTCTTCCATCTCTTCCTCCTCGTGCATTTCTTCCATATCTTCTTCCTCTTTCTGTCTCCGTCTTTCTTGGATTCGCTTCGCCCATTCCCATTGCTCTCGCGTCTTTACCAAATAGCCCATCACCTCATGGTCGTGAAGTTCATCGGGATCCATAACAGACTTTGTCCCAGACGATGCATCCCGCGATGGAGACATGAGCAAGGAAAAATACAAGGCCATCGTCGCCACATAGCACGAAAGCGCCCTATACGCTACCACGTCAAGACTCTCATTCGTCTTGCCATCTGCCTGTTTCTTATACTCGCCCACAAGAGGGTCTAGCTTGGAAAATTCATCACACAAATGACGAAGCTCAGGGTAGTTCTCTTCCAAATACGATGACTTCTCCTCATTTGTCATCGACGTAAACTCCTCCTTTGTCTTGAGCGTCATCTTCACCGATGCAGCCCCCGGCTCCATAACAGCCGTCTCCTCCCCAGCCCATTCATCAGCGTCAAAGAAATCACTCGTCTTCATACGAGACAACTGCTTCTTTTGAAGCTTTAACGCCTCCTTCTCCTCCTCCATGGCATTCTCCTCCGTCTCCAACGCCTCTCCATTATAGTACTCGTCTTTTGAAGTACCCCACCATCCTTCGTCGCCCTCTTCCTCCACGTCCTTCTTTTCCCTCGCCTCTTCCGTCTTTTTTTTCTTATGCTCGGCCTTCTTGGCCTTTTTCTTTTGTCGTCTCTTGGCCTCTACGTCCTCATCCGACGCCATATCCGAATCATCTGGATCATCCTCAAAGAGTTCGGCATCTGAGTGCTCGAGAAATTCATCTTCTGTCTGTCTCTGGCGCTTGCCTATGCGGTCGTCGTCGAATGAAATCTTTTCTTGATCGAGAAAATACTGCTCTTGGTCGTCTGCAATGTCCTCAAACGTATTCACAGCCCCGATTCTTGCATCCTTTGGGTCATACCCTCGAGCACCAGAGGTCTCCTCTGCAGCTCGGCTCGCCTTTCTCTTTTTTGCCATGACAGTCTCTTTTTTTTCTTCAATTTCTCAGATTGATGGTCAGCTTTTTTTTAATCGATAAGCGATAGTCTCTTATCATGTACCTTGCATGTACCTGTCTATAGATGCTAAAGCTGCCCGTAGCTTGCTGCAGCTCCCTGTAGCCACTCTATCCGCTGTAGCTCTAACGCGCTGTATGTAGCTTCTATCTGAAACTCATCATACTAGAGACACCTGTCAATGTTCAACATGTTTGGTGGCAATCGTATGCCGGTAGATGGCAAAGTATGGCGATCGAATTCTGCTCTAGGATCATCTAACAGCAGACTGTCCTCCTTACGGGCGCCTCGGAAGGATTGGGCCTTTCTGTCGGCAAGATATTGTCCTCTCAAGGCGCCAATATCATCATTGTAGCTCGTAATGTAGATAAACTAAAAGAGGCTCTGGCTAGTATAAAGGTATTGACAACTGTGAATAATGGCTCGAAAAGAGACGTCTAACGCATCCTAATTCTAGTCTGTTGCCAAGAATGCATCCCAAAGGTTCCATTATATATCAGCAGACGTGGCCAAGGAAAACTACGCTGCTGACGTTGTTTCCGATGCCATTTCCTGGAACGAAAATGCCCCAATTGATATTGTTTGGTGCATGGCAGGCACGTCTACGCCGTTGCTCTGGATGGAAGAGCCGGCTAGCGTTGCCATCAAAGAGGGCCGTCGCAACATGGACGTAAACTATTGGGGAACGGCCGAAATGGCCCATGCCATTCTTCGCGAATGGGTCCATCCCGATCATGCTACAAAGGAGCCCCGGCATCTCATCTTCACTGCCTCGGTCCTGGCCCTCTTCCCCGTGGCTGGATATGCCCCCTATACCCCTACCAAATGGGCTTTGAGAGCCCTTGCTGACACCCTCACCCAGGAGCTTCTGCTCTATGAAAAGACAAACCCTGTTCGTGTCTCCATCGTCTACCCCGGCACCATCTTGACGTCGGGCTACGAACGGGAAAACAAAACAAAGCCGGATGTCACCCTTCACCTCGAGAAAGACGACCCTAAACTCACGCCTGATCAGGTCGCCACCAAGGCCATCCAGGGCCTCCAGCGTGGCGACCATTTTGTCACTGTTTCTTGGCTCGGCGACGCCATGCGCTGGGCTGTTCTCGGGAATGCACCCCGAAACAATTGGTTTTTTGATACCATTGGCTCTTTTATCATCAATCTTGTTATGTTCTTTATTCTACTATGGTTCCATGGCGAAATTAAGGGCTATGCAAAGTCCCATGGCCATCCATCCACATATGCAAAGAAGAAGCTGTAAATGTAGATTTAAATACCCTTCCATTTCCCAAATTGAACCCATTTCCGATACATGTCCTTGAACAATGCACGTCCACTCACGTCCAACGCATCATTCAGCAGCCGTCTCGTCTCTTCTGACGTGATACTTAAAATAGAATAAAACCCTGGCTGCAGTCCATCCCTCACAGCACGTGAAAGAACAGCCCCATCCATTTGTATTTTGATAAACGTCATCAGGAGAATGTACATGTGCTGACCAGCAGATCGTTTTGCCGCATCCGTCGCCGAGTGAAGCATACCCTCCGACCCCTTGCGGTGCATCAGTCGTGCCACCGACGCCGTCGAAGGCTCACAAACTAGCTCCAAAAGACGCGAGTACTTTTTCGCTGCTGGTCCCCATTGCGCACCGTCCTCGCCTCCGCCCTGCAGTTCCGTCTGGTGGCCTGCAGCAAGGCATGCCAGAAGATGCTGCAGTGCCCCCACCAGAAGATGGAACCGGCCTTCCAGTCGCACACGGTGCTTCTTCAATATAGCCTCCATCAATTGGCACGCACATGTAAATGCCGTCAAAGACGATGCTTCATCCTTGTGCCTCTTTGCCAGCAACGATGCCGCAGCTATAGTAGCATCAATGCTCCATTGCCCTATACTAGCCATGGCTCTGTCGTCTATCAATAGCGTACGCACAATTTGCGTCACCAGGGTACGCTCTACTGTGCAACCAAGTAAAGGTAGAATCTCAACCAAGCAGCTATGAAGTACGCCCAGATGCGTCTTTTGGTCATCTGTAGCAATGTTTGTGCCTGTCGTGTACAATGTGTGGCAGAGGAGATGCTGTATAGCCAGTAGTCGGCCAATATTGATACTCCTTTCTGCCAACTCTCTGTCAGAAGAATATGCCTCAGCTAATCGAACGCCATAACCAACAATCTCCTTTTCCGTAAACCTTTCCGTTTGGCAGTCGATATAGTTTTGCAGAAGAACACTGTCAATATCAGAGGTTGAGGATGTGCCTTCAAAAAGTCCAGGAAATGACGTCTTGGGCAAGGATTGTGAATATCGAGAGACAAGACTCTGCCATGGCCACCCCGTCTTGTTATCCGTTTCCAGGAGACGCTTTGCCTCTTCCTCCATCCTTGGCAAGAGAGTCCTGATTTGACTGTCCTCAAAGACAAAGGGCTTTTTGATGGAAGCATCCAGTGCCAATTGCAAACATGCATCTTTTTCTTTATTGTCAAAGTATGACGCAAGTCGGTTATAAACAACTGCTCTGAGAGTCGACCTAGCCTCTTCCATAGAAAACGACGTACCCTTCGACGACCCTTGCAGGGAAACTAATGCAGAAAGTAAAACGATTTGCAGTCGAGGAGATGCTTCTTGAATACTTTCTAGTTCTCTTTGGGTGGGCATATTTGCAGTAAAAGCAAGTGTCCATACCTGTCGCCATCTTTGACAGACATCCATGTCTTGGTCAGAGAAAATCCGGTCCATATATTGACAGAATTGCAATAGTCGTTGAAAATCAACAGTCTTTCAAGTCAGTTTAGATCTCCGGAAAAAAAAAACCTACACCAAAGGCACCACTTCTCATGGTCACCATTAAAACATCCAAAATAAGTTTGTGCGTCTTGTGGCTATACGTGACTTGTCCCGGATTTTCTGGTACTAATATAGAAACAATCCGTTCTCGATTCAATCGTGTGCTGTGTCTTGTAGGGCTTTGTAAAAGGGACTGCAATGCCTTGACCAGATCTTCTTCTTTCTTACCGTACATTCGCTCTATATCATTCACAAGGCATTCAATCGTAGACGAAAGAATTGCCCGGTTATTCATGTGCAATGATACCGTAAAAACTCGTTTCGTTGTGTCTTCCTTAAAAGATGACATCTGTTCACGCCATTCGGAAATCGTTTCTATAACATCGTCGTCCCTCTTAAACGATAACATTTTCCTGTTGTTAATTTTCGGCAATATTTCTCACAAAGACCGACGTACTGGATAAATGATGATTCGTAAAGCATCCAGGAGATATACTTTTTCACCAGGATATCTTTCGTAGAGTCTTTAGAAATGCCATCGATCACCATAGCATCTTCATCAAAATGAGCACTAATAGCTTCTTTGCACTTCTCAAAAAAGGACCAAGTAAGTTGAGCAGCGTCCGTCTCATTCGAGCCACCATGCGCCAGTGCTACCCACAAAGAAAAGCAGCATACAAAAGCCTCATATGCATTCTGTGAAAACAGCCTTTTCGTCGAGTTGTTCAACGCCTTCTTGACAGAATTCCACACACGAATCACATTATCAATGCCTAGCCATGGCACCGTTTGTGCAATCATGTGCCACTTTAACGAAAGAATTCGATCTGGCAACTTGGAAGAAAGATCCAAACTGAGAATATCGTCCAATAGCTCCGCTTGCACATCATCTTGCATCTCCTTGTCTTTCATCCCATTTGTTATCGCATCAAATAACACCAGTTTCGCAACTTCTGCCCCATGGTTCTCCTTCTTTTCCGCATCATACGCATCTCTAATTTGACGTACAAGAGACTTTATTTGTGATGCCGAGAAAAAACTCTCCTCTATTCCCCTTGTTACTGTATTGGAAAGCCCCGGTTGGAGCCATATATTATCCAAAGAACCTTTTCTAAAAAGACTGACGATGGCATCTTGCCATCTAATAATAAATTCAGGCAGAACGCGTCGTTTTGTATAAGCATTAGCAAGCTCCTCAATAAACAAAGACACATCCTCCCCGTGGAACAGATTTTTCGGCAGACTATTTACTTTCTCAAGAATCATGTCGAGAAGCACCTGTCCTTCTGGACCTAAAAGAAAAACATCTGGCTCGTTTTCAACAATTCTCATTAAAAGACTCCAATGTGGCACATCTTTCAGTAGCGCATCATACAAGAGCCGTAAACTCTCCAACGACAGCGTCATTCCCTTTTCAGTTGCGATCTGGATCAATTTGGAAAAGGATTTTGCTTGGTCTACATTAGTGATGGATAGAGACAAGAGTGTTTTTCGAATAATATCAAATACAAATTGAGCCCATTTCTCATCGTCTTTTCTCCCCATGCCACCCCCAATCACCTCAGGCGCATGCAATGTCAAGGAGAATATCGTCTCGAGAAAGGAAACCAGTTCATTTTCGGTAGAGCCAGCTTTGCAAGTCAATATAGCAAGCTCTAGAGGATTATTGTCTTTGCCATTCAAAAAAATTGAGCGACAAGGAAGGATCAAATTGTTTGTATAGAATTGACCAAATCCATCTCGCCATGACACATTGGTCTTGCTATGCAGTGGGATAGTAGATAGTATGAAAAGTCCGTCCGTGCAAAGATTAGTCGATACCTCAAACACATCGTTTGAGCCTTGCTGGTGAAGATCCCAGAGATTTTGAATGACAGACATCCACCCGTCCTGTTTTGCAACAAGAGGCTCTTCTGTTGCCAGTGCAAGTCGGCATATCTTCACCATCGGGGCAAGTAAAGCCACTCCATCGGCAGAGGACAGCGACAGAAGAGTTTTTATATGGCTCGCACCAATATTCTCATAGGTGGCGACAGTGGACCGAGCATGTTCTGCCTGTGCGCGATCAAGAAGAATCTGGAGAGATGCAAACAGGGCACTCGTTGTTGTTAAGCACTGTTCTCGTAGTGATAAAAACGAAAGGCTGTACGACTGTTCCAAGTTCTTTCTCTTCTTTTTGCCCACCGTCTCTTTTGATGGGGAAGCAAGGTCTGCTAATGTCTGTTGCAGTACAGCAATAAATCTCCGATCTGCCAGTGATTTTGCCAAAGAAAACAGAGGAATCCTTTGGAAGAGAATACCAAGAATCTGCCATGTTTGGTGATATCTACGCAGCAGCTCCATCCCAGGAGCAGCAGTGGCCGACACAGTATGCATATTCTTCAATAAAAAACGAAGAGCAACTTTTTCCGATGCATGAAACCTCTTAACCTCATTCTTTGATGTTGGCGTGGTAGCAACAAGGGCATGCCAAAGATTATGAAGCTTTTTGTCCATAGAGTCCATTCCATTTTGATCAAGAGCTCGAACAGCCTTTATAAGACCTTCTTCCGAAGTCATAATTGCCAAGAACTTCGGTCTTATTTTTACTTTTCTTTTTCTTCTTAAGCGTCAGAACAGTTCTGCAGCAGTTTAGAATTGCCAAAAAAAAGTTGGCTTCTCTAATTGTTCTCAAAGCCAGCTTAAAAGCAGCCTTAATAATCACAAAAATGACCACTTCCCATAAAATTATTATCGATAAGATAAGATAAGAAACTCATTATCAGCAAAAGAGTTGCATACCATAATACACACGGACAGTTGCATAAAAATGTTGTGGCGTCGCCTTCGCGGCGAACGCACAAATTAGAGTCCCATATATTCAGATCCTGTCGTCAATAAAATGCAAATGATCGGAAATTATTCTGCGACAAGAATGCCTCAATAAAAAAATCATCCACTCCGCTTGAGCGTGGAGATGTGTATATATGCAATAAAGTGATTTTCGGTTACTAGCATATATGCTCATGATCTGTCGCACTTGCCGCTAAAATCAAATCTCAAAAGCTATCTAACCGCCATAGCGATTGCCCTCATTTAGAAGAGAAAATATGTCAGACACGCCTTCGCCCCTTCCATCCCAGCGTGTGGCTGCTCGCCCCGTGAGCGAAGCTCTTTTGAACGAAAAGGTTAGCTTTTGTAGTCGAGGACGTCAACCGTGTAGATGTTAACATTTGAATACAGTGGGATCACTGCTTGTCGAACCTTGTGATCAAGTCTGGTCTCGGTCTCGGATTCGGTGTTGTATTTTCAGTTCTGTTGTTCAAGCGTAGAGCTTGGCCAGCTGTTGTAGGACTTGGTTTTGGTGCAGGACGGGCCTATGAAGAATGCAATTGGACGCTGAAACAGGCCGCAAAGGACATCCGCAAACCATAAATTGTATATATCACAACACGGGGAATAGAAGAGGACTGTACATTCAACTTATAAAAAACAGCAGCAAAGCACTTAAGTGGATTATAATTACAATTACATAACGGTACAGCATTGCTTGAGCAGGCGAGGAAGGCACTTGACGACGACTTTCTCGATTTCCTCCTCGAATTGGTCGTTGGCCTGAGGCTGGCTCGGGTGGTGCTGGGGCCCAGAATGGGCAGGTGGGTGACTTGTATAGCCCGGATAACCTGCATTGCCGTGGTACCCACCCATGTGACCTTCTGGTTGCTGGGGAAATGGGGGTGGGTCGACGTTCTGTCCCTGGAGGTTGACATAAATGCGGCCTTCATTTTCCTCCGTTTTGAAGTAGAGGCCGCGTTGAGAGCACAGCTGCTCGACGGCGGGCTTGATCTTCTGGATATGGTTCACACTATGATTTCCCTTACCCACAATCACGTGAAGGTGGGTTTGTCCAGAGGATTGCGCTGCGTCAATGCGAGTTGTCAGAATGTGAATGGCTTCCTCGACGAATTGCCCATGAAGGTCGATTGTGTCGGCGGCAACGCGGCCCACGGCATTATTCTCACGGAAAATAAACTCGGAAGCCTGGCGATTATAGTCGTCCATTGCGGACGCGTGTTTTTTGGCCTTTTCGGACAACAATTTGGCATGGGCGCCATCGCCATTCTCATATGCCTCCTTCGACTATTATTTTTCATAGTCAGAAATTGCATGCATAATGGCGTTGGGATGTCATACCTGATGCGCAAGAGATGCTCTTTGGCTCGCTTCCCGTCGCGCTAGATCACGCAGTCTATCATATTCAGCCTCGGCATGACTACTAGACTGATGATTAAAGGCTGGAAACAAGTCAGTCACATTCCAAGAGAGCCCGTGTATGACCTACATCGCGCTCCCAATTGAACAGACATCTTTTTCAGGATGTGATACGGATAATTTTATGCATGTTATGTAAGATGACAGTTGGCCGTCTTTTTATATCATTTTTTAAAAAATTTTCTTCCGCTGAAGACCACGATTTCCATTTATCAATTTGAGGGGGCGGAAAGTCTGATCCGGTTCGACCAGGCTTAGAGTTGCATCGGGATTTTAATATGCAGATTGGAGTCGCTTTCTAGTGTGATTATGTAACTTAACCGGCAACCTTTGCAAGTTTGGCTTCCCTGTTGCACATCAAAATCTGAGAAATTCCTTGGTGTTTGTCATTTGGTCATGAAAGAAAAAAATGAAGATGCTGGACGGGCTAAAAATAAAAAAAAGCACGGAAGAAAAAAAAGTAAAACAAACTACAGGCTATAAGCGACATGTCGCTGCATGGATTCTTTGACATTGCCAAAATTGTCACAAGATGGCACCTGGCATCACATCCAAACAGTGGCGATGGCTTGATGCAGAGAGAGCTCTTTCATGTACTGTTGTGGGTCCTTTGAGAATAAAGTGGGCCTTTCACCACCAAGAATCCATTTGTTTATTTAATTTTGGGCTTCGATTTAATTGATCTGAAATCCATGTCGATCAAAGAAGTTTAGCGTGTTTTTTTTTCTCAAATCCCAAGACGCGGGCTTTTCCCTTCTTTCCCTTCTTCCCCCTTTTCGTGATTTCAGTTTTTTTTTATTTTTTGACTGCAGAAAACCGAGAAGTGAGAGTTGACGGCGCTCGTTTTTTTATTATTTTGTCTTTACCATAGGACCTTTATTTCAACCCGTACGGATTTTCTTATTCATCCACGACTTGTATTTATCGCAAAGCATCTTTAGCATCGGAAGCTTGTTCTTAGTGTGCATTACAAATTTGTACCCCAAAAAAGATTGGAACTGGTAAGTTACTCGTTGACGCGTCCGGGACAGAACAAAACGAGGACAGTTTTGGCGAGCAGGAAGCAACGAGCCGCAGCACGGAAGTGAGCAAACATGTGGTGCGCACCTTCCCTTTTTGCTCGCCGGAAGAGTTGGCGTGACATTGACTAATACTGTAGCCACCACAGTGACAGTCATCATCTAAATACGCAAAGCAGAGCAGCGTATAGTGCAAAAAACAAGGCCAGCAACTAACGACAAACAACGACGACAAGATGGGCTGTGGCATGAGTGTTGAGGATAAGGAGGGCAAGGCCCGGAACGAGGAGATTGAGAACCAGCTGAAGCGCGATCGTCTCCAGCAACGCCATGAGGTAAAGATGCTTCTTCTCGGTAAGTGCGGCAAACCGGGGGTGGAGGGCAGAACTGACGGGGTATAGGAGCTGGTGAGTCGGGCAAGTCGACCATTCTGAAGCAGATGAAGCTCATCCACGAGGGTGGATATTCACGCGATGAAAGGGAGTCGTTCAAGGAGATTATCTTCAGCAACACGGTGCAGTCCATGCGCGTGATTCTAGAGGCCATGGAGTCGCTAGGCTTGACGCTCAAGGGCCAGGGGATGGAGTACCATGTGCAGACGATATTCATCCAGCCAACGCAGATTGAGGGCGAGTCCCTTTCGCCCGATGTCGGCACTGCGATTGAGAAGCTGTGGAAGGACCAGGGCGTCCAGGATTGCTTCAAGCGGTCGCGGGAGTACCAGCTGAACGACTCGGCACGATAGTAGGTGGCATTCTTTTGCTTGTTCCTGTGCTGACCGACAGCTACTTTGACCAGATTGAGCGCATCAAGAAGTCTGACTATCTGCCCAACGACCAGGACGTGCTGCGGTCGCGAGTCAAGACCACGGGCATCACAGAGACGACGTTCATTATCGGTGACCTGACATATCGGATGTTTGATGTCGGTGGGCAGCGCTCAGAGCGTAAGAAGTGGATCCACTGCTTCGAAAATGTGACGACCATCCTCTTCTTGGTGGCCATTTCTGAGTACGACCAGCTGCTTTTTGAAGATGAGACGGTGAACCGCATGCAGGAGGCTCTGACGCTGTTTGACTCTATTTGCAACTCGCGATGGTTCATCAAGACGTCTATCATCCTGTTCCTCAACAAGATTGACCGCTTCAAGGAGAAGCTTCCCGTCAGCCCAATGAAGGACTACTTTCCCGACTACGAGGACGGTGACGACTACACGGCGGCGTGTGACTACGTGCTCAACCGCTTTGTGCGTCTCAACCAGCACGAATCGAAGCAGATCTACACGCACTTTACGTGTGCCACCGACACGACGCAGATCCGGTTCGTCATGGCTGCTGTCAACGGTATGTATTGCTGCTGTTCGCTGCTTACCATGCTTTGCTAACATTTTTCAGACATTATTATCCAGGAAAACCTGCGTCTCTGTGGCCTCATCTAGTTACATCGATGCCTACAAACATTTTTTCTTTTCTTTTCTTTTCCTTTTTCTATATACCCAACGATGACTATGGCCTCCCCCCTACAGACTATTAATGATTTTGCAGGACCACATCGTTATGAATGACGCTATCCAAACCCGCTGTGACACTGTCGCTAGAGTTGTATTGTGCCTGCTTCTCTTTTTCATCCGATGATTGTTTCTCTATGCTCTAGGCCTATTGTATCGCCATTCACATTTCTCCTTGTTTCCTGGGCGTCCTTTTCTTTTTTGTTGTCGAATGGGTCTGCATGATATATGCAAAAGTTGCGGATTGGCTGGGCTTTTTTTCTGGATGTATGCATCTGATGTGTTATTTTGCGTGAAATATGGAAAGAACTGCTCGTATTGTACTACTATTGGTGGGAAATAAATACTTTTGATGAACGAACACACGCGATGTGAGATGCCCCCCATACATACATCAAGTACCGACATCGAGCAGCCAACAGTGCGTCTTGATCAGACACATGGTTAATACTTTCATCAAAAAGTGTTGGCAAGACATCATCAAGTTCTTCTTAGAAATTCAGAATGTTGTGGGCATAAAATGTCCATTCGAAAAAAAGATGGTCATCGATAATTCAAACAAAAAATTATTTTCTTTTTCTCCAATACCAGGCCCGTTGCTTTTTCGAAGGGTCTTTTTTCCCCAAAACCTGGGGTATATTATGTAATCCAGTGAGGGGAAAACAACAATCCGGTCGTCTGGGCGTTTAAGCCTCCACTAGACCTAAAATAAAATCAAATCAAATCGAAAACAACAATCATTGGCAAGCAATCAGCCAATCAAAAAGATGACATTTATGACTTTTTAACCTACATAAGATCACTGCACTTAAATGCTGCGTTGCGCCGACTCCATCGGGCTTCAACGAGGTCCGGCAACATCGGCAAATAACAAGAGCCATCTTGCTTGACACTATACTTTTATGTAATGGCATATTATTGATTTGGAGACCCACGAATGAGAGACCGCATCAGAGTGATATTGAAATATATAAGAGGTTTTTTGTCACCACACCTTACAGAAGTGCAATGACTCGTAAGCTCCTTTCTTTTCCCAATACAATCTGTGAGACAAGCGAGGAACAATAGACACCAAAATTTTCTTCATATTGGACCATGTATGTACTACCATCTTAAAGTCAAGATGGTAACTCAAAACCTCATTTTGTCCCGACTGATGGCATCTGCGTGGGGTCCGGATGTAGCAACCGCAAGGAAGCTCTATCTAACGTGTCTACGAACAGTCATTGTATATGGCGCCCCGGTATGGCACGACCCTCACAAGCCTAAAGTTTGTGGCAAATTGGCACCGCTGCAATCAAAAGCACTGCGGTTAATTCTCGGGGCATATAGATCCACGCCCATCGCCTCCTTGGAAGCAGAGGCCGGTATCCTTCCACTCGAATTGTATATCAACAAGATTTGTGTGGACTTCAATGAGAAAAACACAATGCACGACGATTATATTCGAGGAACAGTTGAAAGGATCATCCGGCCGCTCGAACACAGCCGTCCTGGACGGTCGTGGCCCCAATGGACGGACCGGTGCATTGAGCGGGGAGCATGGACAGACAAATGGCTAGAGGGAGAGACGTCAAAGGCAAGGGCACTTTTGGAGTGGCGAAAACGGGCTCCAGTGGAGCTTTCAAGGCACAGAAAATACGTGGGCAACTTACGCTTTGTAGATGAGAAAAGTTTCAAGGCCAGGCATGCTGGCCTGCCGAAGCACCGAAGCAGCATGGTGACGCAAATTCGCACAGGCCACATTGGAATGCGCGGATATCTGCACACTAGAAAGGTGCCTGGCTTTGAAGAAGAAGAGTCAGCTAGGTGTAGCTGCGGCGCATGGGAGACTCCTCTCCA